>JAQQRF010000313.1:0-187992 GCA_030523145.1 Trissolcus brochymenae | reverse complement strand
ATACACTAGCTGAGTGTTTCGTACTGATTGTCAACATTCCTATAATTTGTATTTGTATTGTATTGAAAATTGTACTATTTTTCGTAATAAAATGTATTTTTTTATTTTTGTATTCATCCTCGTAAGTTTAACAGTGTAATCACATTAATAAAAGTTATTAAAAGTGAATTTAAGTTATTTCGCTACATTATCATTATTTTTTTCTCTTATTATTTTTTTCTCTTATTATTATTATTATTATTAATAATAATAATAATATTATTATTATTATTATTATTATTATTATTATTATTATATTACATTATTATTATCACACTTTCTCAAAAAATATTGTTTTATTTCTATGTAACGTCTGGCGGCTACGTAACGATCACCTTTTTTCAGTCGCAGGTAAAGTAGATATCTTTTGTTTATTTCATTTCCCATTACATTTTAGTACATGCTTATTTCAGTACATCTACATCTAGATGGCATTACTATTTAAGCTCTGAAATGAATTGTTTTGCGTACATAAAATAAAATGTTCGATAATCCATAAAATATGACATACGTATTGAACATTTGTATAAGTGGTTACAATTTCTGGATACAATTTTTATGTGGATATGATCAAGTTAATATACTTGGGAAGAAATTTGGCGAATTTCAAATAAGATATTTGCAATCGAAATTTTTGAAATTTAATTGCTTATTTTCCATTTCACTTAAAAACGCTGAAATGTTGTACAACTGAGTTTCATCAAACATAGTTAATAATAATCATTCGAATAATTATCTTATAAAATTTATTTCATTAAATTTTTTGAATAAAAAATATTTATTCATCGAAGTGTCAGAATTTGTTGAAAATTCAACTATTTTTGCAGTTTTTGTATTGTCAAAAAATGTCCCGTATTAATTGATCTTTAAATAATGCCATTTTTGAAATTATATAACTCCGTTTATTGAACTTATTGAACTATAAATACAATATTTTTAAATCTCATGTTATGTTACAACTTGAACTTAATATCGGGAATTAGTTGCTCAAAATTTGAAAGATGTATTATAGATTAAAAACATTATTTTTCTTATTCAATGTCTCAGCAAATCCGAGCCTTATTCAACTAGTAAGATAAAATTCCAGCTTAAAAATGCAAAAATGAAAAGAAATAAACAATTTTAATGGGATCAATCCATCATTTGCAAAATGAAAACTTGTTTATTAATCTCTAATCTGGATGTCGGCATATAGAAAACAGAATAACTAGTGATTTGGAGTTATGTTTTCATGGAAATAAGTATGCGTATGAGACAATGACTTCTGCGAATTCGCAGTGTGCATAACAAGTTCGGAATATTGCGCTGTAAACCATGGCGTTTGTATTAACATTCGAACGATTCTGTGCTCGTTTTTGTTTGGCCTTTTTCATAGTTAGAAAACATAAAACGGCTTCTTCAAAGGGCCCAGCTTCCAAACGATTTTTTAAGTATTTTTATTTAATTCTCTTTTTGTATCACAGAATATATTTAATTTTAACTTTGTCTGAATAATAATTTCTCTACTTTTGTTTCAGTGCAAAAACAAAACCTCATGTTGTTCATTCTAAGATATGACGTGTGAAGAAAAGACCAAACTGATCCAATTATAATTCAAGATGACCTGCAACAAATGTATGCATATTTGAAAAGTCCATCAAAAATTCTCTTCTTCCCGCGGTTGGAAACAATTTTTTAAGATTGTGCGCTGTCACATTTAAAATTAGTTAATTAAAAATAGACAGTAAGATTTGGATAAAAAGGAAGGGAAGAAAAAAAAACATGTTAGCCAGTCAAGCGTATGAAAAAGGACGTAAAAAACCGGAGCACGTGAATGAAAGAGGCGCGGTTAAAAAGGGTGTCAGTTAATAACATGTCCTGAACGACAAGCGCACACAGTACGCGGCCTTCCCTTTTCCGGGTGCCAAAAGGCCTCCTCGTCATTCGTCGTTGACGGATGAGTATTATAGTTATCGAAAGCCGTGAATAATTTTTCATATGAATAGACAAAATTGTTGTGATGTTTCATTTTGAGCCCTACCATAATAATATTGTCGGCCAAAGATATTACAGGTTTTAGCTCAACTTTATATTTAATGCGTGTCATTGTTAGCTAAGTGACTATTATTTCTGTCCCAAGATGTGTTATTTGCCAGCAGATCATCAATTTTGCATATGTATAAAAAGTTAAACAAAGATAAATAAAGTATGACATTTACAAAAGTTTTATAGATCTATTTTAATTCACAGATTTTGCACAAGTTTGTATATAAAATAAAGATTAAGTTTGAAAGAGGATTAGAAAAAAGTGTAAACTGAACAGCGATGAAAAATTAGTGGAAAAAAAAAAAAAACAGAAGGAGAAGAGTCATTAACAGTACACCAGACGTGGTAATTGATCACAAGTTTAAATGTTGACCACATGGTTTTCTAAGCACTGTCGTGATAATTGGCTCATTATCACATTGGTTTCGCGTAACAATTATAACGCGTTACTTCACAGACCACCCTCTCTCACAGCCATTATGATTTTCGTCGAACGCCAATCCACGCGAAAACAAGATTTCTTTTAGAATACTCTGAATTTCGAGTCATATCTGTCATATCTTTATCTTTAATATATTTTCTAATTTTCGTTCAATTTTTGTTCTGTTGTAGTATTTTTTCACTGTATTATTTGTAATGTTGTCTAAAATTTTTTTTTTTTTTTACAAAATTTACAGTGAAAAGATGCGTATATAAATTGATCTAGAAAAAATAATGATCCAATATAATTGTAAACAGTAAAATCTGCTCCTTTTTGCAACGTTGTTTATTTTAGGATAAGAAAACCTGGGCGTACGAAAAAATCATGTTCGCTGAGCAAACGCTTTGTCTTGGAACTTAGAGTGGGCGGAGGAGCCTTTTATACAAATGAAAAAGTCCTCAGGATAGCGAAGAATCGGAAGCTGCCTCGTAGTGCACGTTATCACGTGAAAAAGAGATGTTTATTTTGTGAAAAAGTCAATTCAAGACCTCAATCAAAATGAGACATTACAAAAAAGTCATGATTAAACAAAATTGTTTTGTGTTCAAACTAGATTTTGATACTTTTTGTATTTTGCGTACAAAAAAGATGTATAATTAAAAAATGTTCTTGTTGCAATTGCAGTAAAAATGATCGTGAATCACGTAGTAATTTTGTAGATAAATGTTTACAAATTCAACATTGCAGTTGATTGAAAATCCATGATTGATTTTGGTTGGTGTTATTTTATGCCGAGCTTAGAATTTTTTTATTGTAAAAAATATATCTGTAAAGTAGATTTTTATCGTTTTTACAAGTCGGTATTTGTTTAACTATACAACTGTAGTAATTTTTATTACAAATCTGGACGTATAATTACATCAGGCTATATTTTACCAAGTTTATAAGGTTTAAATGAATAATAAATAAACTACCCCAGTGAATTGCCATTAGTTGAGGAAAATCGTCACTATAAACCTATATAAACATAATATAAAAGAAAGAAATTAATTTTCGTAATCTGTAAATATTCCACCATTAAATTGACACGTCAACATTTTTGTTGACCATAAATGCAGTCAGGTGACTACTTAAATAATGTTAATGTTCATTTACCAATAAAATTTACAATAACAATATTTTTACTTTCATAAGATATTACATTTTACGATAACAATCATTTTATAACTTATTTTGATTTCAAACAAAGATTCACTAACATTATAATCTTTGTCGCATTGTTGATAACGTGTTCTTTTCTTACTCTATTGACAAAGAAGTGAAACTTCACTTTTACATTATTTTTTCTGTGACAAAATGCGTAAAATTGCAGATCATTTTATCCGTGAGATCTGAAAGAACAATATTATAAAACTTAATTTTTAACTGTATCAACTTTTGTACGTTCAAATTGAGCGCAGGAATTCAAAAGAATGTTCTGATGGGAGAATCACCGGGATGTTATCATCGGTAGCACATAACGAATCATACAAATTGTTTGTAGGGCAAGAATAACATGGATCTACAATTGGTTCATCATCAGGCGAAATGTTTTTCAAAAGAATGATGCTCTTCCGGCTGTATCTTAGAGCACACCGCTAACATCATTGTTTGCAGCCGTGTAGTACAAATTACTGAATTACACAGTGGGCCCTCTGCCTCCCCACCTCGTTCCTTCTTTCTCTCTTATCTTTGCGACGCATCGCTATAACTGGCCGAGAGCTTCGCATCGCGCACTGAGACAGCCCAATCAAAAACTGTTTCGTAATCACGCGCGTATTCGCGTTTCCTCGATTTTATCGATAATTATACACGGCTCGAGGGCAAATCACGGCAGCCCGTATTACGAGCCGCAAATTATCATTGACGACGCTCAACATACCAAATTGGAAGGAAAAACTGTTTGCCGCGTACATTATTACTCTCAGTGCACGATCACTCGTTTTCTGCCAGTCTCAAAAGTTTCATTCCCTCTGCAAATCTTGGTCCAAAATGTTCCATCTATCTGTCACTTCTAAGTCTCTCTCAGGAAAAAAAAAAGTACGGATTCTATTTTCAATCATGAAAATCAACAATTGCAAATTTCCTCCGATGTGTTATAAAAATCACATCTCAACTGAAATTGCAGGTTGAAAACGAAAAGAAATGAACTTTTGGTTCGACCTTTTGCAGTGACACTGATGAAAAAGAAGGAAAAAGAGAGGCAGTTTGGAAATTACAAATTCGAATTTGTTTTAATAATGATAATAATAATAATAATTGGTTTCGTATGGATAAATGTATTTTACGTGCTAAAATGTATTTATATTTTCAGAGACGAAAATGTGTATATATATAAATATATATATATTTTACACATAGGAACACGCACATGTATAAGAAGCGTACCTATCTATAGGCACCAAATGGTAAATGAGAGGGTCGACGTCGGCTCCGGAGACTCGCAGCTAGCGGCGACCCAAAGCTCTGTCTACCGCGAGGCTGTATGTGCATCTACGTACGGGGTGCTCCCTAAGTAAGTTATGCCCACACGACAAATTTCGTTAAAACGGAATTTATTTTCGGGCAAATAGTGCCGACGGCGCAAATATTTCCATTCGTATTATTTTACAATCTTTTGACTTTTTGCATTTTAATGCCCTCGTCGTTTTCACAACGTTTCGTTATTAAAAACTCCTTATTTCTTTTCATTTGAAAAATTATTGTAATACTGGGAAAATGTTAACCCCACGGTAATAATTTTATTCCAAGTGTACTTTCGAGCTTTTAGATTTATATACATTTTTTTCATTCAAAGACAAAGATTTATTTGCCTTTTCTCATTATAATTAACATTTTTTTTTCTCAGAAAATTGCAAAAGCTTTTACATGTTGAAAAACTGTTTTTAAATGTTGTTTTAATTTTTTCATTTTCATATGGCAAAACTTTATTTTATATGTTATAAGTAATATGTTCGTTCTGGAAAATATACAAAAGTTTGTAAAAGTTAAAAAACTGTTTTTAAATGATGATTTAGTTTTTTTTAATATTATTTTCATATAGTGAAACTTTATTTTGTATGTTGTCAGTTATATGTTTTTAAATCAATAAATAATTCTGGCATTATATTTGATCATCGCAGATATGATAATTGATGATGGAAAATGAAATCAAATTGACGAAAAAGTCATCTGAAAGTTGGATACGTGAATATATAGAAATGTTAAATTGTAGGCCTATTAAATTATCTTTGTTTTCAAATTTCCTGCGTATAGACTAAAAATTAATTTTCAACATTATAAGTCACAGTGGCGCAACGAAATGAGTGGCTGTATTTAAATTTTGTATTGCGGAATGTATTTGCAAATTTCCCGAACGGTATTCAATTTTTCACAGATTGGTAATTGCCTTACTTTTCGGTTGCATGCACTGTATTTGGGTATTTGCAAATTTTACCATCTCGAATAAATCAACATTTTCATCGAGGTAATTGAAACCGAACATTACAATTTTGCAAATATTTGATGGTTAATAAACAAAATAAAAATTTCATCACAAAATAAATATATTCATTGAACAGAATTGTACAAAGAAAAAAGTGTTTGCTTGTTATTACCACAAATCCGATTATTTTTGTTTAATGGGCAAGTGATAGATGCCAAACAGCGTCATTGAACTTTTAAAAAGAAAGAACACACGATAAGTTGTCAAACTTTTTTTTTTTAATAGACATATTGAATGTTCGGTAATTTGAATTAAAAAGTTTTCTACAAGTTACTAAACTGTTTTTTTGCACGCCTCTTCAATAATTCGGCCAAATTCTTTATTTATGTTGATAATTCGTTGGCAAATTTGGACCACTATAAAAGGTTTGCACTTTCTTCCATCTTTCTCGTTACAACGAATTTTATCATTGCTTCCGACTTGTAGAAACTCTTTTAACATTTAATCACCTCATTGAGTAAACTCATGATGAATTTTCATTTACAGAAAATCCTAGTGACCAATCCTATATCTTTGTTAATCATTGCTAAAGTGTGGGTTATAATTCAAAAACAGTTTTTTGATTTGACATTAAAAAAAAAAAGAAGTAAAATCCTCTTACCTGAATATAAAAGTTCGCAGAATGTTGAAAGTTTCGTAACAAATTAGAACTTGTATTATGAATTTCATTTTCAGGTGAGCATATCCATTTCCCCTCGGTAATTGCAGAACTATAAAAAATGAATACATATTTTTTATTTGACTCTATTTGACGTCTCAAATTAAAAACGTAAACCTTACTCTCAAAGAATATCCCACATGAAAAGCCAGCAAAAATTCGGGAAGAACTCGGGACGAGCACATTTTGTTTTTCTCTTTCATAATCTTTTCCAACTTCATCAAGGATGGATTAAAAAGGTCCATCTAACCCAAAAATATTACCTTCTCGCTTGTCTGCAGTCTCGTAATTTCAGGACCTGGAAGAAAAAAAAAAATTACAACATTCCTGTGCGAGTTGACGCATCTACGTTGCATTACTAGTTGGAATTGCGTCAGGATGTATGGGTTAAACAAAGCCATAAAAATAAGGTGAGGCTGAGCGGCTTTGGAGAAGCGGAAACGCGCGTTTGGACGGGGGTCAAATTTGAGGTAGAAAATGGGGTAAAAAGGGGCTGGATATCGCGAAGCGAGTGTGTTTGTGGTGAGACACCCGTTGCGCAGTTGGTCTCACGTGTGTTGGCGAAACAAGCGCGGTGGCGTCAGTGGCAGCGGCAGCAGCAGCAGCAGCGCTACACCATCAGCCCCACCAGCACAATGATAAAGCTACGGCCTATATCGGTGTAAGAACGCAGCGAAGGTGGGATGAGGGCGAGAGAACGCTCGGCCGGAGCCGACGTCGATCCTCTGAGTTGATAGGTTGTTCGAGCGAGAGAGAACGTCAGGCCGCGAGATAGAAATAGAACGAGACGGCGTCAATTCGCGAGCGAGATGGAATGGACGAATGCGCGCGACGCGTTGGGGCAAGGAGGGTGGCTCGGAGGGACGCGCGGAGCCGAGCGAGAGAACCACCGACAGATAGAGAGGCACGAACTTCGGGTGGCGGAGCGACGCGAACAGCTCACGACAGGCGTTGGATGGATGGATGGATGGTTGGATGGATGGACGGATGGATGGATGGAACGATCCAAACCAACACCATCAAGGGAGGAGCACTGGAGATCGAATAAGAAAAGCGACAGGAGAAAGAGCCTGAGAACCGCAAGCCCTTCTCTCTCTCTCTCTTTTACTTTTTTTTTCTCTCTCACTCTCTCGCTCTTTCTGTCGCGTTCAAATTTCGTTTCGTTCGCTTTGCTCTCGGGAAAGATTCTCCGACAAGCCCAAAAAAAGACGAGCAACAAAAAGAGACAACTATTTAAAAGGTGAGGGAAGGAAGGAAGGAACGAACGCGCGGAGGCAAAGAAGGCGGGAGGCAAAGAAACAACGCGCGAGAAGGAAGTTTGCAAGCTGCCCAGAAGGACGGCCCACGTACCGTCTCTGATGCTACTTACCGGAAGATCTTTTGCTTCGTACAATCCACTTGCCAATATTCGCCGGACTTGCTTGTTATTTTTTTTGTCCTTCCACTTTGACGTTGCTTTTTCTTCTGTTTAGATTTCCTCCCCTTTGGTTTTCCATTTCGCATGGAATTATTTTTCAGAGCTACGCTCTTAAAGGCTTCAGCGAAAGTGACGCGGATCAATTTGGCACTATGTTGAGGCAAAATCAATTTAGATCTTAACCGTGGTTTTGTCCTGAAAGTCATCGTATTGTTTGTAAGTGTCATTCGAGTACCTTGTTATTGTTATGTGTAAATTTAAACAGTCACGATTTTCTTTTGTATACGTTGTGTATAATTGTCGAAATGTTAAAAGGAAAAAAGATGCGATTATCAAAAGTGTTACAAAAATATAATATCTTTCAAAAAAACAAGCAGAGTTTGTTTTGGTGATCATTTTTTCATGGTATAGAAAAGTGACTCAAATGTTGAATAAAATTTGTATCGCCATTTATATCGTAATTTGTATCGCAAATTGATGTTACGTTATTTCACGGTTTTCAATGTGAAATTTGAATTTCTATTTTATACTGGGGTGTTTTTTTTTCACTGTGTCCCAATCTATCGGACTTACTGTCCCGAGGGAAAGCTCAAAGTCTGGCCTCTTGGGATGATATGCAATTTGCCATAAAACAAATATTCAACAAAATAGAGTTCAAAATTTTTTATAAGTTCAACAATATTTTAATGTAAAGAAATACCTGAAGTTTTATATGCCAATGTTTTATTTATATCTTTTTATTATTTTTTTTTTTTTTTGAAATTCACAATTTGTGTGATTTGAAAATGTTTTATTTTTGTTTCAAGTTTCCCGTCTTCTGCGAGTATTCCTTAAACTGCGATCCAGAAATTATTAGACATGGACAACAGCAATTGTGAAGAGCAGCTAAACATGATGGAAGTATTTTTCGAATTTAACCGCTGACGAGGATGTTTTCCGCCAACTGGTGTTCAATTTAAACGAGTTTAGAAGTTTTTTTTCAAAAAAAACCCACGTCGAAACAACGGACGCTCAAAAACTAAAAGAAAACCTGCACTTGACTAGGTACATGTTACAACTAAACTGCAATATTTTATTCGACCAAAATATTTCTTATCTCAACAAATAAACGCAATCGTAATTTTATTATTCAGATCCTTTCTTTTTGATTTCAGCTGAAAGATTTGCAAGAGGATAAATATGAAATGTTGTCAAGAGAGAAGTGGATGTATGAAACGTTATTCGCCGACGGTGGTCCGCGGTACCATGGGGACAAAAATAAAACTATTAGCATTATTGGTAGCTGTGCATTCGCCAACTGGTAGGTCTTACGCAACGGCGGAAATCGATGTTCAGAAGCCCAACCGGCCGAAACAAAATGAAACAAAAAGGGAACGAAACAAAATGAAGAAGCGTGTTTTACGACGCAACGGGCCTTTACGATTTCCTCCATTGAGTCGGAGAAACCGTCCATGGCGTAAGCCTTTATTATCGTGGTCGCGGCTCGGCGAAAAACTCCGCAGCTCTGCGAAGAGTCAATTTACGACCATCGGCCTTTCGGCATCCTTCGCCATTCAGTGACGGAGGGACGACGCTCAAACGAATTTGTAACGGACTGCTACCGATCATTAGAGGATACGAATTCTGCTCGCGGCATATTTCCATATCAAATTCCTTACAAATGAATTTTGCTCCAACGTCGTTCTACAGATGACCAGCAAAAATGTTTGAGCTTCATTAGTTCTTCTTTTTTGGTCTTTTCATTTAAATGTTCTTAGCCATTAAGTTATAATTTAGTTTTGTATCAGTTCAATAAAACTTGTTTTTCAAAGATGCATCATGCATTGAAGAGGGTCAGCATCAAAATATTTTGTATCGGGATTTAGATGTCTAAGAATTGGTAGCGACGAGTTTTGCGTGAAAAACATCTTGTGAATCTGGGTTGCAAGAAAACGAAAGTAAAATGAACGACGATGACATGGCATGTATACAATTGTCCTCATATGCATATAACAGTGACGTGTGAGATGCGAAATGACAAGCTGCCGTTTGAGTAGCTTGTCATTCTGCTCGCAGGAATTGAGCGACATTTAAATCTGGCGACACTCCTGAGGCGCGATGATTGTCAAGATGGCCTCGAGATATCATTTTGAACGAGTTTGGGTGTGTCACAAACGGATCCGGAATTCAAGATTTGACTTTAGATATCTCTATGAGTCGCAAAAAAAGGACCACAATTCTTGAAAGAACAGAATCCTTTTCTATTCGATGATTCTCTTATTGAAGGTTCGTCTGTTTTGAATATATTCTGCAACACTTCAAACTGTAGAAAATTGTTTTCAATTTTTTGATGTCAAACACATACCATTTTCCTATCGATGAGTTTAAAAATAGTTTTTGCTGAGAAATATATATATATACATTTCAACTGAATTTAGTTTAGAACAAAGTGATTTTTGGTCAATTGCCTATATCACAAAAAGTATATTGATAAATGTAAAAAAAAACTGCTATAATAATAGATTTATAGTCAAAGTGAAAAGTATAATAAAAAAATAGAATGAATACTTTGATTTAAAATGTGTCAAATTCTTTCAAAAGTTTTGTACAAAATTGACAAAATTGCGAAAATGATCAAATGTATTGCGATCGTGGCATCATTATTGTTAATTAAAATTGTTACGTTATTTTGTTTCTGCGTGCATAGGATAGGCACCACAATTTTTCGCAAGAATTTTAATCCAACTTTTTGATTTGCACGACGTTTGATGTTAGGCGCCAAGACCGTGCAGTAGGTCGCGATAGGTGTGGGATTGTACACTGTATATACTTAGCCGCAATGCTGTCCAACTATAACGTTATTATCGTGACCGCAGAAACACCGCGACCGATTTTCTCGAATAATTGTGAGCAGAACTTGTTATTTTTCTTTCGCTTGTTCTTTGAACACACGAATTTGTGCGTCATTCGGGATGACACAAATTGAACAATTCTCTTACACCGCAACAACGTGGTACTGGCCTTAAATTTTGATTTCTGATCTTCGGTTTCTACATGATTGCTTTGTGTGTATCCACCAGATGACTTTGATATTAAAATAGGAACGAAATCAAGTGTGAATGATGTATAAAAAATATGTCGAAAAAAGCGGAGAGATATAAATAACAAATAAGCAGTGCCGCTAACCGCTAAGTCACTATACGTCTTTTGAAAATTATATGATTCAAAAAGTATCTTGCCTTAAAAGCACAGTTAGACACGCGGCACAACTTTTATGAAGCGAGGATAATCGAAAAACCTGTTCAAAACTAGCCAAAGAAACCATTCGCTCCCGCACCCTAGGAGTTCCCGACCCTCTCCCTATTGCTTTTACATGTGTTCGTACGTAATATCCCGCGCATGTGAAACCGCGTGTATTTCTTAATTATCGCGCAATTACAAACAAATTCAGAAACTATTTCCAGTCAATTACTTTGACTTTTATTTTTTCTTTTACCAAAACACTTATTGCTTTACATGTACAACCATTATAACACGTTATCAAAAACATGATTTTAGCAATCTCATTTGTTGATCTTGTAAAAATTGCCAGTAAAATATCTTATGACCGGCGGACTCGTCATAAACTTTTACTACTGATATTTCAAAGCTCTTGAATGTGCGAGGAAAAAAAATTGCGCTCACTCGGTTTTTCAGAATTATGAATGACTTTTTTTTTTGTTCCTCCTCCACACACTTAGGACTGTTCATCAAAATTGATTAATTCAATAAGAAACTGGCCCATAAATAATGCAATAAAATTAAATTGGCAATAAAAATCGAACGGAAAAAATAGTTGGAGCGAATTGCAATTTGTAAAGCCGAAAGTTCAGCTAAGTTCATTAGCGCTGGAGGAAAATACATTTTGGGTCTGGGCCGTTGTCTAACTCACGAATGAGACGAAGGCCTTGCAGGGCCGAAGACTTATGTATATCCGTAGCAACCAAGTCAAAGTCATTAATAACTCCGGTGGGAACGCCCATCTTCATTTTATACCTTTTCTTTTAAGCCAAGCACTGTGAACGAAAGGATGCAAGAGAGCGCCAGGTCAGGTATATAAGATACGCACCGCGGAATATATTGGAATACCTGAGCAATTTAGTGGCGAAGCACTAAATTTCAACGCCGTGACTAAAACTTTGCACTGCGTACTCGCCCCTGTGTGAGACGGAACATTCTTTTTCAAGCTACCAAGTTCAGTCTCAGCAAATATAAGACTGATAATGGTCATACCACCTCAAATAATATCGCTTTCCATAAGTTCAGCCCAAACTTTGTGCTTTAATTTGAATCCCTCAACCAACCAACTGGGTCTGACAGCCCCAAACTGTTTTTTTTTTGTTTCACCATCTGAAAAAGAAGTTCTATTATTAATCAAGTTCATCTAGTAAATTTGGAAGATGAAATAAATGTTGTTCAAGCTGGGATTTATTGTTGAAACGTCGATCAATATATTTTCCGACAAGTTGAAAATGTTGGTCAAGTTTGATGACCCTTAAACTTGACCCGGTATAAATCAAGCCCCGGAATAGATGTACAAACAGACATATTTCTTTCGACTGGTCTACAAATTTTTAAAACACCCGATCGATCGAGGCGGCGAGAGAATGAAAAGAGACTGAAAAACTTGTGCGTTATTCGCGAGCATGTGTCAGATTGTAACGAAAGCAAAGTGCAGCCGCTTATTGAAAGAAGCTTGAAAGAAGAAAAGCAGAAGATATGAGAGGAAGAAGACGGCGAAGAAGAAGAGGGCTCAGAGGCCAACTGATCATCGCATGCATTTAAATTGGTTCATTAAAGCCCCTCGTTGCTTCCCGCACCCTTCGGACTACCCCTCGCTCCCTGTTGCTCGTTCTCTCGGCTCTGCACATCAACCTACCACTGGCCACCCTGCGTACGCGTTCAAATAAATGAAAAGTGCTGCTCGGCTTTTGACACAAACTGTCAAAATTTCCCCGCGGTATCCACAACGCACATACGAAAAAGAAAAAAAGGCTCATATTAATTATGCTTTTTTTTTTTTTTTTTTTTTTTTTTTTTTTTTTTTTCAAAAAACAATAACGATTTCCAACAATTTTCATTTGAATTCAAATGAAAACGTTTATAATATATTTCATCTCATCTTTATACCAGTCCTTTTGTTCTTTTGCCACGAACATTGAAATAAATAATTTTGAACAAACGTTTCGATCAAGCTTGCATGTTGACTTCAAATTATTGGTATACACTTTTGGTTGTGTTTATACCACCGAATAGAATATATGCTGCGGTCGACAATGTATATATAGCATGTCTATCCCCGGAGCTGTCAGTCCCTCCCTGAACCTGACAGTAATTCCTGTCACTTTATTCCTCAGTCGTCAGATGTTAGGAACAACAATAGCGACAAGATTTTAAAACATTGCAAAATCCTTTCTCAGTCCACAAACAATTCTTGACAAACTTTTCACAACAAAAAAAAGGAAAAGAAGAAGAGTGGGCTGAAAAGTTGCAATGCAAAGTTGGGAACGAAAAATTGATAAACAAACAAGACAAGATTTTCATTCCAAAGAGTATGAAAATGTCAAGTGGAGAGTGGATAATCACGTGAATTTTGCGAGCGCGACAACTTGTCTACGATGACGGGAACAGTGATGGTGGTTGCAAAAAGAGAGAAAGAAGGGGGGGGGGGAAGGGAAAGAGACGGAGCGAGGCTTGATCGTTGATGTTTCGCCCACAGGAAACACACTTGGAGTTCCCACGTGGCCGAGTCTGACGTGGAACGATCGCGTGTGCACCTACGTGCGGCCGTCACACCAAGATTCGTCAGGGGTTGGCACCAACGATATATAGCCGATGCAAAAAAATGTCGACATGGAAAAAAAAAGGTCGCGAAAAAGTTGGCGAACGAAAAATCATCGTCGCAAAATAGTTTTGAGACGTCATCGATGGAATTGAGCTGGCAGAGAGATGGATGAAAGAGGGATTGCAAAAAGGTCTGCACTGACATGGAGAAGAGCGTGATTGCAGACAGGGCCGCGTGACTCTAACTACCGGGGGGGTTGCGCTGATGGACAGGTACAGTTTGGTCGCTCACGCGCGTGCACTCTGGCCCCGACACGAAGAACAAACCATCAGTCCGAAACCGAAAACGAAATGCCTGTAATTGAAAGCGCCGTTTTCATATCGGTCGATCCGGCATACGAGGAAGTCAAAGCTTGATGAAATATAGTCGCACGTGGAGGAGGAAAAGAGAGCCCGATGGGAATGCGGCAGATGCGCTTTTCCGAGATGATCATTTGGGAGGCCGGAATTCTCGGCCGAAGTGACAGCAGCAGACGATTGACGAGTGGTAGAGCCCCCCAGACACCTACGGGTTGTGCCCCAGAATGACTGGTGATATTTTTAGGGCAGCGGCTGAACTTCAAGGACCGTCGCCCGAGGTCAGAAACACACGCGGGCCCCTAATTATCGCCCCGGGGGTTCCCCTTTCAGGCGGGGCTCTCTTCTGGTACAAAACTGCGCGGCAGGGGTCTACTGTTGAGTTCTCTTTGACTCGGCTCTGCCAACTCCTCGCCGAATCCACCCACAAGATGCGAGTAACTGTCGAAAGGCGAATCCATGAACGTACAAGCCGACAATGCGACAGTGACGTGAGGAGTCGCGATTATGGCCCGGGATATGTTCTTTGCTTTTTTCTTAATAAATTAATATCAGGGGTATACGGTTTACGCCATGTCCGACGAATTTCTCTCATAATCATAATTGTGAAAATATAATCAACAAGTTGTCACAGCTTGTGTCAATTTTAAGACCGAGTCTAAATTTGTTTGATCAATTTGTTTCAACCACAAAAGCTATTTGTTTTTGAATTTTATTTTGGAGCGATGATAGAGTTTTCGGTTGATTGTAAAACTTGATATTATTTTGAAATTGAAATTAATATCAATTTGAAGATTAAGTTTGAAGTTTGATGCCTTGATGTTATAAACAATGCGGATATCCCGTTTATCATTGCAGAAATCTGTCTTGGTTATAGATTTTTGTACCGCACAATTTGCCGGCGTCATGAGAATCGAATGCTGAGCACAGTTGTCATTACGCTTGCGTAAATCAATAATTACGACTCTTTTGCAAACTATCGATCAGCCGTAATAACAATTTGTGCCGCATATTTATTTTTCATTTATTGCCAAACATGCGAACCTTGTTAGCTCTCGTACTTTTTGCAGTCGTCAAACATATAATTCGCATACACGCTAAACTGTAGTGTTCTAATACAAAAATCACACAATTTTATTCAGATGAATTTGTAAAATGCAAAAGATGCAAATTATTTTTCTTTCTGTTCTTAATACGTCTCTGTCAATTTACAGAGCAAATTTTAACAAATTGTTCGTCGATGTTTTTATATGTATTTTTTAGTAAAGGAAATTGTTTGTTTCGACGGTTATAGAAATATCTTGGGAAAGCATCAAACCAAAGTGCACGATTCTGCCCACAAATTTGATCATAGTATGTGCGGCAGCATGAATAAATAATCAAACAGATTGCAGGGCGCATTGACCGTCAGATTTTTGAAAGATTAATTAAGATCCATAATGGAAATGTAATCGCAGCGCTGGATTTTGACACATGACCGTGCGTGGCCACGTGTCACGCTGTTCATGCATCGCACAATTCTGAAATCCAACCGCAAGCACACAAAAACATAAATAATCAACGTCCATGATTAGGAGTTAAAAATTTCACCCAACCCTTTTATTTTTATTTTTTCTTTTAACAATGCAATAAACAAAAAATTTTTACTTCAGTACAATCTTACATCCTTGCAAAAGATAATAACAAAAAATAAAAAAAAAAAGCATTTGAAAATAAGTTCAGGTGAGATCCGAGCGGAGAGACGTTTGATAAAAATTCAATTACGTCGCAGGTACGGAAATAAGAAAAAGAAAAACAAGCCGGGAGGATAAAAAAAAAATGACACACGAGACGGCATTGTGAAACGGATATTTGAGGGAGTGTCGAAAGGTTATGACAGTGCCACCTGCTTAGGCTGCACACACGAAGTTGAATATGCGGCCTGTTTTTCTTTGTCTTGTTTCTGACCTAGCAGAAAGTTCCACTTGATTAACCGAGTTTAGTGCGATGGATCCATATCCCATCAAGACTTTGGACTGACTTCCCTTCAACTGCCAGTCGTCTGATGGCCGTCAGGCAAAACGACCAAATTTAATGGCTTTGTTTTCCTTCTTAGGCTCAACTGTTTTAATTACAATCAAAACGGTCCGTGAAAAGAAAGCATCAAGTTCGTTCAAAATTGCCTTATGCTCATTTTAATCAATTCATCTCGTTCCATTTAAACTTGGTCAATATCTGGTACTTTTCCCTCTCCCTGAATTGTTATCTTGTCGAATCTTTTGGATTTCACGATGGGGATTATCATCAGAGATGTATTTATTTTTGGCGGATAATTTTTACAGGAGAGGACAAGGATGAATTCAAAACCAGGCGCTGCTTGGCAATCAGTCACTAGTCAGATATATAAATCTGAGTCATAAGTTACCAAGGACCCCCATAGGCTCGACAGAATCACGTCGTATCTAGCGCGAGGGATGCTGATGCTGGTTCGAGTGTAGAGAAAGCCGAGGTTAAAGCATATCAAGATCTCTTTGCATTTCTGCGGGGGCGAGGTTTCATGGGTCTCGATGAGGGAAAACGTACCGGAGAGATATGTCCTGTGCTTATCTACGCACTATTCCCCCAAGGGCGAACGCTGTCAGTTTGTGACCCGCGAGATAACGGACTTTCCACCACACCCGGGGTGCCCAAGTCATCGAACACCGGAACACTGATGTTTAATTTCGATCACTTTTGTTATTGGTATACTACAATTCATTCAATTTACAAAATAAAAACCATAGTTCAATTGCAATTGTTTCAATTCAATTCAACTAACATTTTGCAACTAACGTAATAAAAATAAATCCTTCTGTACCAAGAAACCGGGAAGACCCCTTCCAAAAGAAACTTCTTGTCTCGTCGAGCCGCTATCAGGAACCTTTGATAAGATTGTTATTTCAAAAAAAAAAAAAAAAGAAAAAGGAAAGAATTGGGGCTTTAAATTCGCCGTCATTACCATATCAATAAACTCGAAAGTTGCGAGCGTTGATAAAAAAAAGCAAGTTGTTTTTTCTGTTAAGGTTACGGCTTATCGGCAACTTTTTTGTTTGCACAAGCAGACTTATAATCCGTTTTGAAAAGCAAAGTGTCGGGGAGTTGGTGTGAACTAGTTTGTGGGAATGTTGTGCAAAAACAAACCCCAAAAACCGATATTCATGCGAGAAAATCGGATATGCGAATCGGAGAAGAGGGTGATTAATAAGGTCGAATTAGAGGGGGGAGAGGGGGGGGGGGAGCACGGACATTTCGTCTGGCCGTCGAAAACACGCGAGCCTCGCGGGTACTCGCGCGGAAACGTCATCGGCAGCTGGGATCGTGCTACGTAGCACGGAGGGGTTGTTTTTCGGGACACCCTCGTAGGTCCCCTAAGCCGTTCTGGGCGCAACCACACCAAGCCCTGCAGTGCTTATTTCACGAACGAGCGATCACCCTCGAGGGCGTCTTTCTCGCACGACAACTATCGTTCGTCGGCTCTATCTTGAACGAAGGGCGAAGGCGGCTTATCTTGACCCGGGTTTGTCTCGTCGGTTCGAAGTCACAAGGGATGGATCACGCTTTGTGAAACCGGTCGTAACGAGATCAACCACGCGTGTGCGATTTGGATTTTTTTAGAGGCGCACGCGCGTGCTCTGGTCCCGACGGGATTAGCCTCGGTGTCAGCTCGCCTAAATTGTGGTCTCATGCGCGAAGATCCAGATAACGCTCGCTGTCACAGCAGTTGACGCGCTCTGCAAACGTTTTTCAAAATCATCAATGCCAGTTTATTTATTCGTGCTTCGGATCTACCTCGCTGCTTAATCGCGTTTCGCATCAATTGTGATGATGGTTCACTTTTTTTTTTTCCTTTTTAGTTCATTTTGAGGTATAAACTATCCTTACACCGAGGTTTGAAAGTATGCTTTGAATCTTAACTTTGTTAAGACTTTTAGAAGATTCACTTTTAAGTTGAATCGACAAATGTAGATGCGTGTTAGTCACTGGATGTGATATGGGATCAATTTTATAATTGCTATTGAACAAGTGTGAGAAAATGTGACTGAATGGGTTAATTATGCTAGTTGAGAATGATCGGTATTGCAAAATAGACGAAGGTTAAGTCCTTAGTCACATCAAGGTTTTTTTTTTTTCTGTTCCACTTGTTTGTACTACTTTTCGATGGTTTTTTACAGGTTCTCTTTGTCAGAGCCATCAATCAGCCCTATGACAACATCTATAGACGCCCTGATAGTCATCGGATGCGACGCAAAACTATCCTCTTTTGCATGTTTATCAAGTCGACCAATTGTCAAACAGAGATGTTGTTCCAACTTTGATCACCAACATCGTGACGCTCGTCTGCCTAAACAATGGCAAGGAGATGCCAATCGGGTATCTTCGACAATTCTTGCGCTATCACCATATGCGGTCGGTGGGACCAATTTTTCATACAAATTTTGATTTGAAAGTGAAAAACAAAAAGTTATAAAGAAGAAGTTGCAAGGGACCGTGTTTGGAATTATAGATCATAATCGATATCGCAAAGTAGCCTAATCATTTTGGCAGACAAAAACAGATGCCCAAACTTGATGAATTATACAAAAGGTCTTATAATATTGCCACGGGCCAAGTTATTATTTCGACAAATTTGGCGGAGGTTTAGGAAGCTCGACTTTAGATTGAGTTGGAAATGAATTTACACCCATCAGTTGTACGATGAAATGATGGAATCAATATTAGATCTCAAGATTGAGATAATAGGGATTATTATTCCAGTATCTGTTTTGACATCTAGCGTGTGTGCGAGGCTGTATCGAAAAGGTAGCAGCGAATCTTAGCAGGCGTGGTTGAATAGCTCTTATGTATATAACATTGGGTCTGCAGAGCGCGCGCACAAAATATAGTCGCATCCGCCGAATAACCGCCAACGCAGTCATTATTATAACTGGTTTCCGGCTTTTTTTCCCAGTTATAATCGCTCGGTGATTACCCGAAGAAACGTCTTCGGCTCGAGTGCCTACTGTTATTGCCTTGGGTCAAGAGAAGGGTGTGTACACTATTAGGGTTAACTTTTATTCTGTCAGGTTCGCTGCTTCGATCGATGATTCATCGTCAGCTTTTTATCTCGACGCATTAATAAATAATTTTTGATAGACCGTTGCATTTTCAGCGGTGGCTAATTCAAGCAGCTGATCCCCGTCCAACTATAAACTGTACCAGCGAATGACCACTTTTTTGAATCCAAATTCTTTTTCCCCTAAAATGTATCATCACTTCTTTCTCAATAGAGGGCAAAATGAAAAGAACGAAAAAGAGAAAAAGAAAAAAATGAAATCTGCTTTTCAAATGATGAGACAAGATTAACGATCAATTTTGATAAACAGAAAACAATTTTCACGGAAGTATGGCTCTGCCAAGCATCCATGCAGGACGTAATTGAAGTTGAATGAAAGATCGTACGAATAAATGAGCATACGAAAGCGTAAGTATCGTAAAGGTTTGCGAGGCACATTAGAGAGCTTCCAATTCCGTGTAACGTTAAGCTGCAACACAGGACGTCGTAGCGATGGGTCGCGAGGGGGTTTAATCACGGGGGCTATCACAATTCCTAAGTGGGCTTCCTGACCGCTTCAAAATTATAGATAATGTCAGATAATAATAACACACCCTGTAGGGGCAGTGCAGCCACGGGCAATAAGTATAAGGTAACACAAGATGCTGGTAGTGGTGGTATTAGTAGGAGGATAAGTATAGGCTTGTGACCAGTGGGCTGGAGTTGGCTCCACTCACTCAAAGTTACTTACCTATCTACTTACCTACCTACCTTCTGATAGAGCAGGAGTCAGGAGTCAGGCCCAGCAGTCTGGGACCCCATACGTGCCGGGCCACGAGGTCACCTCGGTGCCCCTCTGCTTCTATATCTCTCCCCCTCCGTTCACGTAGTCGGCAAAAATTGTGTGCACAAATTTGCCACGTCAATTATTAGCAGGATTATGATTATTAGCTTTATGCATGCGCGTGAGCCCATGCGATTTTCTTGCCATTATAAAGTTTCGAAAAATGAGCCCAAACGGAAAGTACCAGCTAAAAAAGAAAATGACTAGAATGAGATTCGATGTACGAATCCATTTGAGTGTGCTTCAAAAGTGATTTGCATGTTTAATTGTCATAGTCATGTATGTTGCTTAAACCTCGGCAGTTTTGTTGTTTTGGCATACACAAATTGGGATTATTTGGTTATAATTTGAATTCCAGGATGGCAAACAAAGTGACAAACGTGAAAACAAGCACGTAACGACTCACTTGAAGATAACCAGTTGATCCTTTTTTCATTATAAAAAATAAATATTTATTCAAAGTTGATGAATATAAATATTTGAACAATGTGACAATTTGATTTGTTCCGTTCAGGAATCAGCGATTAAAAAATAAAAATACAGGTAGAAGAATAAGATTGCGATTATCGATTCGATAGTTGGGGCTAATTCAGTTTGGTCAATGTGCTTTTTCTCTTTAGGATAACATCAGCGACGATGACGCGCCGGGTGACTGCGCCACGCATAAATGAATTACGTAATTGGCGTGATTTCGAAATGACGATTGAAGAATCCTCCCTTGCGCATTGTCGCGCGACCCTTCTCGCCGTTCACCCCAAGTTATGGACTCGTGTTATAAAGTGGCAATATATGAGCCAAGCATATAAATGTAATACACGACCATACATTGATGCCTGTAGTCACCCCTGCTAGGACATCCTTGCATTAACCGAGACACCTGTTCGTCGTCGTGGCCATACTTGCCGACACCAGGACGGTGTTTTTCGCGACGGACAGATGCATCTAAGCTTCCCTCGACCTCCTCGACCTTGGGATGTATGCGCCAGTGTACGAGAAATTCTCCGAGGGTGCCCCACGACATATGGGGGGCGTTGCAAACCTAGCTACTTCACGCTTGCCCAATGCAATTCGTTTTGCAGGATGCTTCAACTGTCTGTAAAAAGATATTACACGCCATCGCCTCATGCCCACCTACCTGCTCTCGCCTACCTGCCCTTTATTTTTTAATCTTCACAGTCTTCTGATAAAATTATGCTAGACGGATGAATATTCATCAGGATGATCCTTTTTGTTTCGTCCTTTTCTTCGTCTCCTTGTTGCTTTTCGATAGTCAATTTATTAATTTCATTTTTTTAATTTTCAACTTGTCTGTAACTTTTTGTAACGTTGGAATGCAACATTGCAATGAACTGTTGGACGGATGAACGAAAGGATGTAAAGATGTGATGAGCCCACTTTTCTCTGCGTCAGCTGTTTCGAGAAGCACAAATTCGTTCGGTATATACAAAAAATCGGGCCATTTTTTTGGTACTGAAAGAAACGTCAAATAAATCGAATACGTCTTTATGAATGCGTAGTTGTAATTTATATCCATCGCTTGGGACAAAAAATTGAAGCTCATGTGGGGAGAACTGACATAATTTATAAACAGCACGTGACCAAAACATGATGTCGAACTGATGAGGGGTGTAACTAGTTTAACTGTTTCTTCCGCTTTTGTTTTCTTCAGGTTTATAATTTTTCACTAAAAAATCTATACTTTTGTGTTATCATTATTTTTTTTTAAACATAAACGCGCATATGTTTGACGTTTGAACAATAAGTTTTTATGATCTGCGTGCCACGTTTGGTTCATGAAAAATGACAAAACTCACGTCTTCATTTTTTTATTATTCTTTCATACCATTATGAAATTATATAATTAACAGTGGACGTATACGGAAGTCATTAAATTAGCCTTTGATTTTCATTTTTAGAGTCGATGAAAAAATGAACTTTGTTGTCTATTCATAATTTTCTTCACTTTAATATGTTAAGTAAAGTTTTATATTATAATAATTACTATCTTTCTTAATAATATGATTTATAATTAATAATTCACTCACAAGTATTGAGACGTCAATTCTGACGCTTTTCTAGAATCTTGCCTTTTTTGTTGTTTACAAGTAACTCGATAAATTGCATATATTTGATATAAATGTTATGTCAAAAAATCAATGTTTCATGATTATGTAAGAATGTACATAATAATTTTAACAAACAACTTTATCCCAAACTTTCCTTCAACTTTTTAAACAAATTTTCTTTTTTTTTTTTTTTTTTCTCAAAAAGTTAATCAAGTGAAATAACTATTTAGCCATTTCACTTAATGGTCTATTTGTAATATTTTAATTCACAGCTTTAACAAAGAATTAATAAATTTGTCAAAGGTGAGACCTTATGAAATTCCAGATGTCATGTAAGTCCCTGAACAACATCAAAGAATTGCATTGTTAAGAAGCTGACAAAAAGAAGCTGTACGAGCGAGGTGGCAGGCGTGTAGGTTTTGTCCAAAAGGGCTCTCTGACGGATTGAGCATCGTGACCACGAAGACCCAGAAACGAAACATTTTGTGTTTGTAAGAATCGCACGAGTGCTGAGGTAAGGGTCGAGCTTGGGGGGAACAAATAAGCGTGTTTTAATGATCGCTGGGGTTGATCGCAGTGTCTATGGTCGTGCAAGTGCTCGCCCATAACGAAAGGCACTTGACTCGCGCGTGGGCCGGAAGCTTATGCTCCCTTTCGGGCTCGATTTGTGTCCTATGGCACCCACGTAATTTCGACGCTGCACACCCCCGTGATTCTTACATCACTCATTGTGATGCACTGCTATTATTACTCGCTCTCATACACACCTCCCCAAAACATCCAATTTTGGCATACAAAATAGTTGGCAATTACCAATTTGAATAATCATTAACACAGCTCATTATAGTTGAGGTAAAAAAAATTAAAATTAAACCAAACAAATGTTCTTTTTTTCCTTTTTCGCTTTTGGTTTACGGATATATGAAAAATATATAACATGTATAGTAATTTGTTTATTGAAAGGACATAAATAATATTTTTTGTTGGTACCAATTGTTTTTTTGAATACGTTTAATATTTTTCCAACTGAAAATTCAATTCTTGGCATGATTTGATGTACCGTTTTCGTAATCAAACTTCCCTGTTATTGAACGCGCGACAGCGAACAAAAAGAAAAGTCGTTGCAAAATTCACAACCGAAGGCTGAAACGCGAAAGGGAGGTCTGGAGAAATAATGCTTGTTGGTGCAGCTAATGAAGAGTGCGCGGAGTTGCAACGTGGCTAATTTTATCAATTACACATCGGAGAGAGTGGAAGTCGCTTTTCCGAGTTTTGTCGCATTTTCTTTTGTCCGTTGATTACTAGTTTTATAATTTTTTTTTTCGTTTTTCCTTTTCTTTCATACACGCGTATTTGTTTCCATCCATTGACAGTCAAGTTTGTTGTTCAATTAATTGTTAATAGCCATTTATCATGTTAACATTTTTTGTTGTCATTAGACTATATCGACAGTATAATTAATTCACAGAAACAGTTTGACAAAGCTTTGCAAATGTGCGTTTTCATGCAAACTATTTATCCAGTCATCCAAAAATTAAAACGTCCAGATAAAAATCAGCTCTCATTTTTTGTTTAAATTCTGACAAACAAACAAAAAATTGTTCATCAACAGCGAGCAAACGCACAAGTTGATACGTTCTCGATCACAGGCATTTCTTTTAGAATATAAATCATGACCAGCGCAACTAATGGTTGCACGTCGAATGTGAATAATGTTTATTTATTTGAGAAGCGTCAGTCGATCCCAGTGGGTGACTTGACGAGGCAAGTTATGTTTGAACCTAGCTAGATACGGTGGAGAGAGGCTAATTCAGGGGGTTGCTGTATATATGGTACATACGGCGTATCTCGCGCAAGTCGAGATTGCACGCGTTTACAAAGCAAATGGCTCGAAAATAAACGCCAACACGGCTCGTCGTGCAAAAACAGAAGAAGGAGACGAAAATTGCGCTGCTAGGAATCGAAGAAGGAGAAAGAGCGAGGGCGATGCGTCGGCGCTGGAGCTGGGGTCGGGCGCGCGATCGGCCCAGCTGCGGAGGGGCGGTATAATCGATGCGGACATGTGCAGTTCTCTTGGGGTGGCTCTCACAACCCCTAACTCGCCAAACCTATTTATACAACAATGCTGCGTACACCCCCATAAAACCACCCCGTGGACCACCGACGTGGCGCTGCTGCACAGAGCGCACACAAAGAGAAGACCCCCGACTGACACGAACATACCGGCCTTCACGCTACAGAAACACACGCCGCCGCTTTCGGTTTATAATCAACCCCTACACAACAGTTTATCTTAAATGATGCCGGCCAAGGGGGTTGCGCGTCAAGAGCCCCGCGCTGCTGGTATTTTAAATAGCGAACACTTATCAGTCATGTGCAAAATACGCCGGCGCACAAAACACCAGTTGATAACCAATTACCACCATCCTCCACACAAATTTGCCCCAGTTCTAAAATCAGATCTAAGTACTGTTTTTTTTTTTTTTTTAGTTCAAGTATAATTTTTGAGTCAAAATGATACATATGGTTATACGTAAATTAGAAATTCTTTTTGAATGAATTTCCAAGCCCTCCCTTGGAAGGTGGTACGACTTTTGATAAATCAGAAAGCAATTGTTCCTGTAGTTTGTTGTTGGATCAGCCGGAGGGAAAAGGTTTAATGGGTTTTCTTTTGTCGTTGTCCTATCACAATGTGTAAACTATTTTTAGATTAAGAGGTGCGGGACTCCCCGGCAAGAACCGATTTCTTGGTTGCACAAATAATTAAACGCCGCTTCGATTTCTGTCCAAATAAAAACGCTCGCTTGTTCCCTTGTTGTGTGTCGACTGAACCAATTTGGCGCCTGCAATCGCAGATCAAATAAATCCAGTTGTCTGCGCTCGTACGAGCGATCCGTGCGCTTTCAATTGGTTCTAGTCTCGAGAACCGGATCAGTCAAATAGGATCAAATGAATTCCGTCCATACCATTTAGAAGAAACACGTTTGACTAATGTCCATCGGATGAGATAAAACCAAAACATATTTCTTGTTTCAATAGGTCCATAATGATTGAAGCAATTTTGTTTCTACAGAATTTGTTATCATTACATATTGTTCAATATATTTTTGATGGAAAACAAGAATAATTGTCAAAATGAATTTTGACTGATTCACCGTCTTTTCAGACTCGACGGAAAGCTGTGGTTGCAGTTTGGTATATGTCACAGGAGAATGGATATCGATGCACACACGCTGTTTCAGATGTAAAAGTTGTCCGTCAGACTTCTGAGGCACAAATAATCCGGATTTCGGATTATGTTAAGCTTCTACGGAATATCAACAGGCTTCTGCAATACTCCGCACTGTTACACGCCGATGTCACGTTCGTGAAAGACAGAAACTGATGATCGACGTGACAAACATCCTCCTGGTCATGTATAAAAGGAATTTCTAAAAATATAACAAAGATTCAGAAATATATACACCAAATGAGATGCAATTTCATTAGGATACAAAACTAGTTTTTGACATATCATACATTCGAAATTTAGAACAATACAATAAAAAGTTACAACAATTTATAAATTGATTATCAATTTAAATTTATATTTTTGTAAATTAAACATTGAGGGTAAAATTAATCAATAAACAAGTGTAAAAAAAGGGGTAAGAATGGTGATCCGCACGAAATGTTTAAAGGAATAGCAGAGATAGATAGGTTGCGTGCAAAGTCTGTACGCTGCATGAGCGGGCGTGATTTGTATTTGAGGCTTTTTGTGCTAACGCGCGAGAGAAAAACAGGGTGGATGCAGTTGAAGCGGGCCTGTGCTGCGACACGTGCACCGACACGTGAGTCCCGAGCGCGTCAAACTACGTGACGTGCTCGCGTTTCCCCTTTTCAAGACACCCGTCCGTCCCTTTTCATATCGCACGAACCTTATCGTTTCACCTCGCGATAACGCCGCTATCTGATCCAACAATCCTACACGCTTTCAACGTGCGCTGACATTTCTGATGCCACGTGCTTTTGCACTTTGGCTTCTATACTACGGCATGATGCATGGCTTTTTCTTTGGGGACCTGACAAGTAAAATGAACTTTACTTTTATCAAACCATTTATATTGCCCATCAAACATTTTTATCTTTTATTTTAATTGACAAAAATATCCCTTATACTTTTGAGATCCTTCTTATTTTTGGACAAAAATGTAACAACTTTGTCGTATGAAAGAAAGAAAGAAAAATCTCATGTTCAAATAATTGCCCCGAATAGATCTCAAGTTGAATGGAAAGCTGCTTGAAAATAAAACTAATAATCGTAACCATTAATTTTGCTTATTAGTTTTTTGAAATCCTTCTGTACCCCGAGGATGATTTGTCTAACACTCCCAGGGGAGGATCCTCGACGCAGCGCGTCTCTCACACATCTGTCGATATCTTCTGTCCCTCGTCAATCCATATTCGATCTGGTATTTCCTATCCTCGTCTCGTCCTCTTCAAACAAAGATCACACTTCGCAACGATGGCGATTCAAATACGTTTATACACGTTGTACATCGGGAGCCCTTTACTTAGTCACTATAATGTACACACTCTGTAACAAGAGACATACATGTGAAAACAAGAGTAACCAATCCCCCACCCACCCTGAGTCTGATGGAAAAACAGTCCAGCTATTTGCACTGAATTTGTATTTTTGTCGTTTGTTTGTTCAGTTACTACTGAAATTGTCCCGACCCCATAAACGATTTGTAAACGGAATGAAATTTACCTGGCTTCTTTCTTGGACTCACTTTTTATGTACTTGAAAAACATTGCGAATTCGTTACGAATTTTTTTTTTTCCTTTTTTTCTTTTTATTCAAATAATAGAGATCGGAGAAAAAAAAGCACCATCCGTTTTGCAGTGAAATCTTATACATTCCAACGTAAAAGATATAAAAGAAAGAAGGAACTGTTTGGTAACACGATCCAGATTTTTCCCTTCGGTGTATGTCATTTTTTCCCCCCTTTGCTAAATTTTTTTGGTACAAAATATAAAACAGCAAAGTTTCAATATATTATATTGTCATAGTTGTTATCAAGCCGATACAATAAGGCCCCCAGGGCTTATCCGCAGGATCGTTTGTTCGATCATTTCAAGCCATTCAAGCACAGTTACACGTCGCTTTTGATATACGTTTCATGTGAACACGTCTAACTGTTCGAAAGCCGGTGAAATTGTGTTACCAGTATATATACGGATGCGAAACGTTCAAAAATAACAACGCCCGTTAAACAATTTATAAACCTCATAAATTGTTCACGACTTTTTAAGCACGTTGTGTTTTGCTTTTGTATATAATTTGTTTCCAAATTATCGATTTGCGATCAGTCAAACGGATGGGGAAATGGGTGAAACTGTAACATCGTTTATCCGCCAATGTCACGGCAGGATACATTTTCTGGACATCTGGTAGATTCGATTTTGACGGCCCGGGGGTGCCGTTCTTAAGCGCGCCGTGGAATATCGTGCACCGTCGACAGGGCAATTCAACATGGGGTGCTATAGTATTCAGCCCCATGTGGCAACTTGGATCGCCGTACGCTCTCAAACTGTATCCTCTTGTTCATAATACAAGTGTTTGAACGTCCAAGATTTGCAGCACGCACATCAAATCAAAGGGAATTACAATCCACTAAACGCACGTGTCAACAAATCTATGCCGATGAATTGGAACATCTTCAGGGAATTCGCATTTCAAGCCTCCCGACTCCTTTTAGTATGGGATAACACTTTCAATCAACATCAATCATTCAATTATCTCTGTCACATTTCACATTTGTTTCTTTCGTTTACACGGTTTATTTAATAAAAATTAAAGAACAAATGTATAAATGTGTACGAAACGAAAAATTAATACATACGTGAACAGGGAAAATGATAAAGCTGAAAGCGTATACAGAAATACGAGGTTGTTTATTATTATCATATTTATAATCGTTATGCATTGTGTCGGCATGTTTGCATATATGTATAACCTTTTATATTCGTGTTCGTGTCGTACATGTACATCCATACTTCAGCATGTAAAGTTCTTATATAATCATAATAATAATAATCAAAGTGCACAATATTTATCACACTTGCACCAACGAAGCTATCGTACGTACCCGTTCAACAGAAACAGAACTTGCTAGACACTTGTTAAATTACATCAATCATGTGAGAAATACACCGGTTTGTGTAATTTTACAACGTTTATTTTTTTACATTACATGTTTCGCTCCCTCTAAAACAAGGAATGAAACATATCTTTCTTTCTTTCTTTCTTTCTTCTTTTTTTTTCATCAAGTAAAAATGCACCTTGGTGCAGTTGTGATAAAACAAAAAGTATCGTGTGCAACATGATTCAGAGAAAAACTTGCCTCCATATTGTTGGACAGTATACCATTATTGTGCAACAAGTGAAAAAAAAATGGTAAATCCCTGACCATGTATGTCTCAGTAGTTCAGGGCTTACCAAAACCCATGTTTCGCACACTCAATGTTTGTATCTCAATCAAAAGATTGTGCATCATTATTTGCAACTCCAAAAAAGTACCTCGAAAATGTTGCAAAAAACAGAGATACGAATATGCGACGCACAGGACGTTTTTTTTCTACATGTTATACAGTTATGTTATTCTTTCATTTTATTTACATTGAAGTTCATTCTTCATTATAACAGTTATACAATACACACATTATTTATAATTATTTATTTATACAACTAATACTTCGTACTTAATATGGTTTAGTATGCGTTTGTACGTGTGAGTTAGTATAATAGCGATATCTACACTTTTGTTTTGTCAGTGATGAATTTATCAAAAAAAAATTTATCAATCAACATGAGATAGAAGTGAGGAGGCAAGGAACAACGTTGTTCGACGAGAGGGAAAGAGTCTGATTGAAAAATAATCATGAAAAAGTAAAAATTACATCCAGTAATAATAACACAACGCAAAATATACGTCTTGGTGTAATAACATAATAGTAAAATTAATCTCATCAATAAAATATTAATAGAAGCAATAATATAAATCGTAATCGTTGTACGATCATCGTTCAAAATAGATATAAATCGGTAACGAAACACGTACTCGAGGAAACGACACATGGCCGTACATTCTCTACAAATTTAATCAACAAAAAATGATCGCACCTTATACTATAATATAATTCATTTTCAAATTCCGTTTAACATTCAACTCCTCGCGTGAGTCAAGAACCGTAAGTCTTAGTTTGACTAAGGATCCACTTTTTTTTTCTCTCTTGCGTTCTTTTGTACAAATGTGTTGTTTTCCCGAGGCAAAATCGCACAACCATATAATATTTTGTATTTCATTTATAATATTCCATGTCAATGTAGAATAGTTTAGAACTGCATAGAATTGCGATGTATCTTACAAGGAAGAAAGAGTGTGTGGCGCAAAAGCAAATGAAAACAAAAAACTTGCTGGCTCCGAGACCATTTTCTGTCGAACCGCCGGCTCGAGGGGCTTCGCGTTTAATCGATCCCGCGCTTTGATTCGCAGCTCCTACGACGAAATTAATTAAACGCGAACGTGAACTCGAGCGCCGCCGTATTCTACCAGACCAGGCCCTCGTTTTGCATCTGGTGTGATTCTGGAAAGCCGCCGCCCCCGCCCCCTGGGCCTCCGGCATTTCCGCCCCCACCAGGATTACCCGGACCTCCACCTATAAAACACAATAAACACACGGTTCACAAACCTGTCAAATTATTCATCCCGTCATAAATGCGCTCGTGTACACATTCGTTCCGCCATTCACTTTCAGAATACTTATCAAACATTTCATGAAACAAACAAAAAAAAAAAAAAAACATTTACTATCGTGCAGTTCGGTTAATTACAACGTTACCTCGTTGTAGAAAAATTGTTTGCAAATTTTATCATAACCAGAGAGCTTGTACAATTTCGCGAGGTATATCTTGTAATTGTGCTAGATTTGTGTTTGGCAAAATATATTGTTTGAGGCACTGAAAAGAGTGACTTTGACTTGTGGTATTGAAATTTTTTGTTTGTTCTCATTGTGATGAAAAAATTTTTTGTTTTGACATTCGTCAAGAGACGCGATAGCATCTCATTTACCAAGTCAGATGCCGCAGCACTCTCGTCAACCCGAATCAGAATACAAAACAAAAATGAAAATAAAAGAGAGGTAAAACGGAATAACAAAAACGGTACAAGATGAATGGAATGATTTTTGAATATTTAATTGAAAATTCGTACTTTAAAGGTTGAATTGAAAAATAAATTGAACTGTAAAAGAAAAAAAAAAGTTTGTTCTTGACAAATTTATGTCGCCGTTCACTTGATGGAACGTGTGACCGAGAGCGTGCATGGTTGTTTGCGTAACAACTGCTGAATACAAAATTATTTTTATTGCTCATCGAATATCAAAATACTTCAATCTCTCATCTCAAAATGAAGTTTTCCCTGTCACCACTGCACATAACAATTGGACAAAAATAGCTCGATACAAAGAAAACTGTAAAATTGTTTACGACTTGAAATATCTTCATATGCGCATTTACATTATGTCCTGACCGAGGAGCTTTAAAAAAAACGTATTAATAGTAATAATAAAAAATAATAATAATAAAGAGCTGTAAATTTGCCGAGTAAACGACGACGTGTGACAACTTTTTTAAAATTTGTTTCCAGTATTTCAATGTCTCGCACTTTGTGACACTCAATTAACTCAAATAAAAGTGGTTACAAAAAATATTTTAACACAAATTTGAAGTTAAAGAGAAAATTGTAGAAAAAAAAGACATGTCTTTGTTCTAATTCTGATTTTATTTTTCAACATCTCTGTGTAAGACAAAAATTTGAGCCACGCGGTGAAAACAGTTGTTCCAAATCTCATTTATCTAACTGTCAAAAAATGCGTGTAACTCCTTTAACTGTCATGTAAAAAGTGAAACATAATATGTTGCTGGTAGGATGCGGCACAAAGCTCCCTAAAAAGTGAACCCGATGTTCGATTGGCACCTATGGCCCGGTTCCAAGAAACCGTAGGGGAAGCGGGGTGCAGTTGTAATGTGGGTTGGTTATGGCTCAACACTTACAGCACGCCTCGCAATCAATCACTCTCTTTCTTTTTTTTTGTCGTTTCTTTTTTTTTTCGCCAACGCATTTTTTTATCTGCACCGCGCGGGATATTAATCACCGCAATTTTTCAAAAATAGTCTCTTCAAATTAACGATTTGTACAGCCTTTGACTTTTGGCGCGAAATTTTTTACAAAACCACTCATAAATATACCGTTTTTATAGTCTTAACACATTGTTAGAGTAATTTCTGACGTGCGCGCCTTGATCTATTGGACATATTTTATTGCTCACAAACGAACGAAATTGACTCATTCACAATTTTTGTTTGTCTATATCTCTATCGTTTTACAATTCTCGATCTCAAGAATTTTCACGTGATAATTTCTCGTTCAGTTCTAGTCTGTGGGATGTTCTGATTGTGAAACTCGAAAGATCATAACTACATCCCAAGAGAGTGGTATCATAAAGTGACTAAGTGTTTTAAGTTGAACTGCACGGTGATTTTTATATAGATTCAATACCTGAAGGTGCTAGGAACTCGCCAGGGCTACCACCAGAAGGTGCAGGGGGCCCCTGACTGGGAGGCCCCGTCAGGAATTCTGGAGGCCCTCCTCCTGCGCCAGGTGGAGGATACTCTCCTGTCACGGCAGCCGCGGCTGCCATTCCCGCTATGCTCGCCGGGTCTAAACCTGTCACGAACAGAGAGTTCCAACTGTTTAAGCTAAACGCCCTAATAATCCACCATGTAAATTAGCAATAAAAATCATACAATTGTAAATTAATTAACTACGTCATTTTTATTTGTTCCAATTTGTATCGTCACAATTCAATAACATAAAAATTTAACACATTCAGGGGACTTTAATTTGACAATTGTAATACAAAAAATGATGTTGGAAAATTGAAACTTCCATCCTCAAAGTGTACGAGACACTTTTGATCTTTCATAGTTTAATCAATTGAAGTTTACTTTAAAATTTATTTATTAACATTCAATCTGAGTACAAATTTGTTTACCAGGTGTTCCAGGACCACTGAAGGGAGGCACATGGGGGTGAGGGGGCGGGTGTCCGCCAAAGAATTCGTGATGAAACGCAACGGGCGCGCCGTAGCCGAAGTCGAATTTTTCAGCAGCAAAATAGGGGAATCCCGCCGGAGGACCTTCTTCGCCGCCCATGGCCGCGTGATTCAGGTTGAGCGGGAAACCCCTCATCTTCCTGGAGCCGCCAAAAAAAGGGCTCCTGCCCATCGACGTCAATTGCTTCAACCGGCGCTCCTTACTCCTTTTGTTTTGAAACCATACCTGCCAAAAACACGCGAACAAATTCTGTCAATCGATCAGCACGCGCCAACATCACGCACATACATCTCATTCTCCACTCGTCCGTTTATTCAAATTTCTCTTATCCGCGAACGGGGCAACAGCAAAGGAACAAAAAGGAAGTCTTCATTCGAACAAACTAACGAGAAGACAAATTGGTCTGGGAGAACGAAAGTTACGATTTCTAAGGAGCAACACCGTTCGAATCGCGAAGGCTGATTAATAACTGTGCATAAATCAGAGGTCACGCTGGATCCACATCTGATCGACAAGTATAACGCACAATCATACTCGGCCTCTAAATTGAATTAGAATTGTGATGGATGGTGGTGGCGGATTACCTGTATTACCCTCATGGGCAGGCCCGTTTCTTTAGCGAGCTGCTCCCTGATGTGCCTCGTCGGCTTGGGCGTTTGCGAGAATGCGGTTTTCAGAATTTCGAGCTGCTTGGCTTTGATCGTGGTGCGCGGGCCCCGTCGCTTGGATCCCGCGCCCCCGTCACCGCTGCCACCGCCGACTCCGCCGTCGGGACTCTTGTTTTCCGTCTGACTGTCCCTCGTCTCAGGATCACCGTCTAATGAACCTAAAACCAAGAAGCAACAGAAAAATGATTGAAAGAAAAATAAAATGCTCACAATGTTTGTCTGCTGGGTATACTACATCGTGAGATCCGGAGCTGGATCTGTTATTCTACATCCGATCGGACAACTTTAACCCCGTTTTGAATGAGAGGCACGAACGAGTTTTCGGCGCTTATAAAAACAGATCGGTTTTCGCCCTTACGCCTTCCGGTGCGAAACATGTGCGGAGCCACCTACGAGCCCGGAGATTGTTGTTGCAAGGAGGGGTCGTCGCGAGAGCGATGACTTTGGACAAACAGACGACAGCAGGTAGTCGGCGGTTGCATCTTCATCGGAGCAAAAAAGATGGGACGAGATAAAAAAAAGGAGACCAAGCTATAACAATCCCCGGAAGCATCAAAACCCCATCGGATTATAATGGCTCCCCGTTGAAACTTATAGGGTGCAGTATAATCTAGTCGAGGACGGTCGAGGGAGCCTTAACCGCGGGACAAAGAAAATGTTTGGACAGTGTCACGACGCGCAACAAGGGGGCATCCCGTTCCCCAAAGGGCCGCGAATTTCGAGAGCCACCAGTCATCGAGCTATTGTGCTTATAAACCAGCCATCGATTAAGTTTTTTTTTCTTTTTTTTTTTTTGCCCCCTCTTCAACTTTATTCTCACTTGGGCATACAAGTTCAATTTGTGTGAAACATCATTTTATAAGTTTTTATTTTGGTGGTTTTGAACAAGAAAACTTTGATTTTGATTCAAAACCAGTGTCCAACCAATTTGAGATCTCAAAGTGTGATCAGAAACAAAATTAAAGTAGATTTATATATAATGCAACCATATGTGAGGCATCTGAAGTTTTTGCAGATTTGTTTGAATTAATAACGTCTAAACTTCGTGGATGCTTCAGAGTCACGTTTATGAGCAATCTTTTCACAATGCAATTGCAGCGAGCGATTGCGCAATTTCACGTTTACTGTTAAGTATGAATTTCATCTCACTACCAGATGAAAAACCACGGAAAGTGGTTTTCCGGCATTGAATGACTAGATGTATATTTTGTTTTTATTTACCGACTGTTTTGCAAAAGCGGCGCCCAACGTGGGGCATTTTATAGGTTTCACCGTTTGTCTTCGGCTCATTGGTACCGACAAAAAAAGTTTGTCGGTCAGCGGGAGGATTCTGTCGAATCATGTTTGCTCTGGTCATTATGATGAATATATTTCTCTCCTCTACCTGTTTCATTTTTTACGCCACAACGCGGAGAGCCGTTTTTAATAATATAATTAGACCTGGTTTATTTACAGGCTCAGGTGACCAATTAGTCATAAGTTATGTTGAGCTCTGACTTATCGTGTGGAAACTATACTCGTTGCTTCGTACGAGGAAGTTGAAAAGTTAGGTAAAAATGTTTGGATGAAAAACGAACCTTGGTCTTCGGAATCTTCCTGCTTGCAGGGGTCGCTGCCAAGAGGAAGGTCCCCAGCATGACCGATGCTCTGACCACTCGAACCTGAGGAGGTCAAACTATGCTGCACTATGCGGGAACCGACCGAATCGTGCACCTGATGGCCGACGCTGCTGCCGTCCTCATCTTCGTCTTCTGACCCGGACCCCATCAGCGAATCTCCACCTGTAAAAACAAATATATCCTTTAATTAGAGGCTTGCAATTTTAATTGGCGTCTTTTACTGGTTCATAATGGAAGCTTTTGGACATGATTAATGGACTTTTGCTACGCCTGACGCATAATTACAATCCACCTTATCATCTTTATTAGGAAAATAATACTACTCTTGAAAATATTATTGATATTTTATTATTTCCTTTTTTTTATTAGCAAACACTTTATAACTTGGGACACAAATTTTAATTTTTATGACAACGTAAATTATTTCAACTGAAAAATTTGAGTGCATGCTTAAAACCAATCAATCTATTTTATTTCAGTTATCATTTTTACTATCCACACTGCAACAACAGTTTGTTCAGAAAATTCAAGTTCTTTCGTTAAATCCTCCTCTCCGTCTGAACCAAAAAAAAAGAAAAAAAAACGTCGATTTCTATTGTACAGTAAATTATTTTTTCTACTTCTTTTTCTCATTTTTCAACGGCGCTTGTAGGCCCCAAAAAATGAACGTGTTGATTTTCATATTTGTCAGCATATTCTTTTTTTTTGTTTCACTCTAAACTATCAATTATTACAAGAACAAAGAGAACCCGTCAATCTCTGTCTTAGGCGCCGAACCCTTTGGAGAGATTTCAGTTTTTCAAAAAGTCATCATCGAATCATCGGGCAACTATTAAACGCAGAAAAAAAAAGCTCCGACTCGGTTCGATTAGCTGAATGAGTTAGTGGCGTCGAACGCGTCGGCTTGTGGATAAGTGTCGGCACGGCCCGCGACAAAGGGGACCCGCTGCGTAACGTAACGACCTTCGGTTTGGAGTTTTGTGGTTACAAAAGCCCGTGAAACCGAGCCGTCAAATGTTTTTCGTTCTCTGTCTCGCGCCGATCATCGGAGTATTTTCACAGCTGGTGTCATGGGACCCCCCGATCGGGATGTCCTCTGACCTCGACTGCCAATTTTTCAGGCCGCTTTTTTCTTTCAATGGAAAACACAACTCGACTGTTACAACCAACGCACAAAAAGTCGCGAAGAAAAGATGAATACCGATACTTTTCTGACATTTCTTTCACGCGTTGCCTCCTTTGCTTCTCTCCGGCGCCCTTTCTTTCTTTCTTATTTTTTTATTTTGCTGTTATTCTTTCGGGCCTTTCTTTCCTTCGGCTCTTTCTTTCGTAAAGTGATGCCCGGAAAGGTTTTATTTATATTCAGGTTTTATTGACTCGCGACGGTCACACCCCTTTCGAAAAATACAGCAAAATGAGAAGTCAATCCGTTTAGAGGAAGAAAAAAAAAAGGAGGATGAAAATATTTGTTAAACTTTAAAATGAACCTCTAAAGTATCCATTTTTGTTTGGACTCTCGTGCATTTAGAATACAAATTATGCGCATTAAAATGTACGTCTGTCCCCTTCCAACTCACGGTCATGAACGATTTTTCATATGGATACTTCTCTTATCGGGACAAATAAATTTACATGAAATTTCAACACCTCCTTTTCGCAGATCTTCATTAATGTATCTTAATGAAAAAAGATTATGCTTGTTTAACATTTTCACATTCTTTTGAACGTAATTATGTAATTAACCTTTACCCATCCATTAATCATTCAGAAACGTTTAGACAAAAAATTTATTTTTTCACTCATCTCACACAATCAGATTTTTCTTCTCTCCTTTTTTTTATCTTCAAAAGTTGTTGAACAAAAATTAAAAAAAAAAAAAAAAAAAAGAAAAGAAAAACGTTTGATGAATTTTTCAAGTTTGAACAAACAATTTTCAAATTGTTCAGTTTCTTTTTTTCTTTATAAGACTGCAGACAGGTCTTGAGACGATGAAGGTGGATTGTTTTACAAAATTTTAATACATTTCTGACCTCGTTAAGCTGGGCAAAAGTTGACTGTGCGAAATTACGTACCATGATGTCCGTGAACATGATGACTGACCGGAATCAGTTTGCCCGAGAGGTAGTCATCTTTGCAGACGAACTTGTTGTCGCCCACAACGTAAAGATGATCGCCAGTACTCATCTGTTTCCGGCACACCTGACAGGTGAAGCAATTCAGGTGGAAAACCTTGTCTCTCGCCTTCCGTACAAGCTCCGTCGGATTGATTCCTTGAAGACAGCCGGCGCATTTCGTGCCGTAACGCCTGCGAAACGAATCAACGTAGAAAATGCGATTAATCCCTTTTTTTTAGTTCCCCGCATATTCTTTCTTGCCTTTTTTTTTTTTGCTTCATCTCCGCGGCCTTTCTTTTTCAACCAGATAAAAAAAAAGTAATATAATTCTACTCAACGTCAGAGCAAAAGTTGACTGGTAAAATTTTACAGAGAGGTACAATTTTTAAAAGTCTCTTTTTTTTAAATCTTATTATTTTTAATCATCAATTTGTTTGTTGAAGATGACAAAGATGACAGTAAGCATATAATAAAGCCATTAGTTTGATCAATTTCATACATTGCGATATACCTCAGAGTGGACGAAACAAAAAAAAAGTTTCATTAATGATGACAAAAGCGACGCAGACGGCAATTTGTACGTTACAGCTTTTTAATCAAGTGCTTGTTTTTATAGAGTGAGAAAAAGTGGTGGGAGCTGTTTTTATTGGTCTCCGCGGTTCTGATTCGAAGATTCTGCAGTCGGATCTCGATTATCCGAATCGCGCAATAAAACGAGACCAGACCTAATAATACACTTAACAAATAAAAGAAGAAAATATTAACCGCGAGGTAAAGTTTATTGTTAAAAAAATGAGAGATGTTTTCAGCGGGGTTAATAAAACGTGGGTCCGTAAAATTTATATGTTTGGCGCCTCGGCGTTGGATCAAAAAAAAAAAAAGAAAAGAAAAGAAAAACAAAAACGGTGAAAATAATTTATTCGAGCGTTTAGTGTTTTTTGGTATTAAATTAAAATATACGTCATAATTTGCGCTCGCTTGACCGATATATTACGATGATATAGTGAAATGGAAATAAAATATTATTTATGGATTGATGCAATAAAGAAAGAAGAAGTTTGAGTTTACTTTATACGTTTGTCTGGTTAGACCGTAATGTACCTTGAGAGAATGAAGAGGAGAAAAAAAAAGAAGTTAAATTCGGGTCCATGGCAAATCGTGCGAGACCCACCCCTTTTTGTATATCTGAACCATCAAGCACGGCCCCGCCATATTTCTTTTTTGCAGATAGGATATACCTGTAAGATTTTACGCTCGTCCACCGAATATTTCTTTGCCCGGGATTTGTTGATCCCGCGTTATATTGCATGTCGAAGATATCGTTATTTTTTTCCACCGTCCAAGGCTCGTCAGGGTTCAACAAACCCGGCTCTAATATATTACGTCATTAATCAGATTGATGAATGTAAATAAGCTCTCATGCACGTGACCATTTTTGTCTCATCTAGATAGAACAGATCATTGACATGTTTTTGCGCACACAAATGACCAACTTTCAAAATGTTCCAACTGTCTTTTTCTTCCTTTTTCTAATTTCGTTTTCGTTCAAAAGCAACATTTAAATCCACAATTTCAATCAACTTTTTCCCTCTATAATTTTGTTGCTTACTTTTCTTATAATCAAGTCAACGAGTGGGGAAAGAGAGAAAGAGAGAGAGAGAGAGAGAAAAAAAAGAGGCGCAATTTTAATGATGACACTAATGTGAAATACTCGTTTCTCTAAATATACAAGGTAAAAATACCAGCATTGTCCTATCTCGTTAGGATGTAACTTTTAGAACACGCGTATAACACGTTTTTTTGTGTTATATCACGATGACATTCTTCGCGGTGCAAGTTGAAAAGGAAACAAGAGCAGAGAGAAAGAGACAGAGAGCAAAAAAAAAAGAAGCAAAACTGCATTAATTGCAACGTCGCATAGTGCGCGTCATAAAATATGTGACATTTTTGCAAAAGAGAAGAACAAGCCTGTATTTACGGTCGTCTCTTGAAAAAGTAAACGTTAAAATGTTTACTTTCAACAACATGCGAGATGCGAGTTACTTGCAGTACTGTGGATAGGTATATTTTTACCTCTGGAATTTAAAATAAAAAAAGATGGGAAAGAGAGAGAGAGAGAGAGAGAGAGAGAGAGAGAGAGAGAGAGAGAGAGAGAGAGAGAGAGAGAGAGAGAGAGAAATGTGAAGCATCAAGTGGGATTTTGTTGGTATTTTCACTATTTCCATGCACATAATTTAGACGAGAAAATAAATGCCAAAAATGTGAGAAAAAAAGGTCAGCAGGGGGTCCACAGGCGTTTTTGGCCCATTCGAGTCAAATCAAATCAATGCCGAACGAATTTGAATTTTTCGGCTCTCATTATGAAGGGTTATCGCGGTCGCGCATTTTTTTCTGTCCAAACCTTTTTTTTTCATGAAAAACCCGGTGAGTGATGTAAGGTGGTTGACACTCGTCGGTCTGAACAACAAAAACGACTTTTTTATGAATCCTCCCGACGAACCTTCGTTCTCGGAAGAAGGGAACCCCCGCGCCGTTTCGCGTCCGTCACGCCCAGCCAACTTTCTCTTTCTCTGTCTTGACGTGTGTGAGTGCACTTTTTATCTCGCTCCCTCAGCGAAGTCACGGCGCATTTATAATATTTCCACGTTCGTATTTCGACATGTAGAAGAGCCGACTGGGAGGAGGAGGGCCTCGGAGAGTCGTTCGTCGGGGACCCTTGGCAGGGGCCCTCAATATCACTGCGGCTCCCACGATCCGGCACCGGTTATCGACACGCCGTATGCTCTCCGAGCCTTCCAAAATTCGCACGCCCGATTCTCTATAATAAACCCGCAATTCCTTTCTCTCTCGTTCGAAGTTGCACGATGCAGTTCGATGTTCTTCTAATCATTCTATAAATCATTTTAATTAGCTCCTTTCTGTATACATTGACTCCTCTCCAAGGAAAATGTTCAATTTGTTTCAACATTTTTGTATTCTTTCGTGGTCTTGCAGTTTTAGCTTTAATTAATGTCACATTAAATCACAGACAATTAGATTTAGTGTGCGATTCAAAGGGTAAGCCTAAGACAAGTACCAACTTTTCTGTTATTATTTTAAAATCACGAATCAAAGTGCCAAATCAAAACCAAATTATTAGTTTTTATACAAACTTGAATACCATAATACATTTTTGTCTTGTTTGTTTCTAAATTTCAATCAATTTCCTGATTTTTTTAATGACTAAAGTACTGTTCTCTTTTTCGGCTATTCCCAACCTGATAAAAAAAATTTTAATTTCTTTCATTTTTGCAACGATATTAACCAGACAAAGAAATTGCACATTTTTGCGCATCAAATTTTGATTCTTGATTACTGACTCTCCTAATTGAAATCACTGAGAATTTCTCATTTTCTAACTCTAGACTTATTTTTGAGGTGAATTTTTACTTATTTCAATAATAAGTGAAAATTAACTTACAAATGAACAATCCAGTGTTCAGTTTTTGCAAAACGTGGAAATTTTCGCTTATCCACATTTAGAGAGTGCACTAAAAGAATAATATCCTGATTTCACGCACGGATGATTTTAATTTTCAAGAACGTACACTTGAAATTACATCTTTTTTCTATCATTTTCATAAATCATATTTTTCATTTTTAATTGATGGTTCAAGAATGCCAAAAAACCTTGATTAATCATGACGCGAAGCTAATGAAGGCGACCGCAAAGATTAAACAAAAATAGGAAAACAAAAGAGTGACAAAAAATGATCATTATAGGTCACCTTTTGTTTACGAAGACAAATAAAACACGAGCCATCCACCATCAGGCTCGACAAAAAATCCAAAAACTTGTTTACGCAATAATGATTGTATATTTTTCATCTGTCTATATTAAATTCTTGCAAGAGTGTATATTTGTACACATACTTTCGAAGCTGCCATTGTGACAACATTCGGCGTATCGCATATACAAAGAAACAGCAAGATTAATGATACAAAGTTTATTTCCTAACGGCGCGGCACCTCTAAAATCACTTTTACGATCAATCTTCAAATCCAACGATTATAATATACGGCACATAAATTTGTGGTTCTTGAGTTCAATGCCACAATTGAAAATACAAAGTCAATTTGTCAGAGAGAGTCCCGCAAAATCGTAATCCCAGATGTGTTTATTCGTCGCGCGAAATTAACATTTCAGAATGTCAACTTCGATTAAAACCTTACAAACTGTTTTAATAAAAAAAAAAAAAAAAAAAAAAGAACAAGAACAAAAGAAAAAACAAACCGTTCCCGCAGTCTCAAATGTAACCCACCACAATTTGCAGTATAAAAAGTTATTAGTGTCTGAGAAAAATGATTTTTCTCATGGAATGATGAAACGGATATTTTGTAACGGACAAAGAATTTGTTTTTTGTTGTATATATAAAGTCATAAAAAAATGACTCCAATATGTCATAAAAACAACTGTGAACAAGCAAATTCAGAAGTGTATAAGTCACGGCATTATACAACATAAGCGTGCGGGTATAAATATTTTCGGCTCGAGTGAATAGAAAGAACGAATTTGTCTTCTCGCTTTTTCGATGCTTTTTCATTCTAGTCTCTCTGAGACGTGGGAGAAACCTTTTTCTTTCTTCCTTCCATTGATTTCAAGTAGGGTGAACGGGTATATGAAAAAAAAAAAAAATAATAAAAAAGATTTTATTACTTTTTAGAGTACAAAAGAAGAAAGTTACGACTTATTTAGATAGAGAGAACATACACACATATAAATGGTAACACAAAACTTCAACTTCAACCTGTACAAGTTGACTGGATGTACTTTTACAAGCATCGATTTTAGAGACGCGTGTTCAAATCTCGGAGTTGGTTAGTAAGACAACGACTTTTCCATTAGTTTCTATAGCGGAGTTAAAAAAATAAAATCTTTGACGAAGTGTTATTTTTTTGTTATAATTTGTCAAGATGATCACAAATTGGTCACTGAAACACAATCTGGCACATTTGTTTTAGTGAATGCTGGAGAAATGATTGAAATTCAAATTTTCGTCTAGTTTTCAAGCACGGTTCATTGCGGTCCTCGCGAGTTATTATTATATTCCGAAGCGGAACCTTGAACCTTATAACCGCGGGTACCAGTCGAAGAAACGGTACAGGCGATTACGGCTGGCCATAAGCAGCCCTTCATGTCTCGCGGGAAGGCCCTTGAAGGCCGATAATGGAGCCTTAAGGGGCCGATGCTTGATTACAGTGCTCCGCCGAAATAGTTTACGAATTCATCCTTGATAGATAGTTTAGTGTTATTCGGCGCAGTCCCGTTGCAGCTCGCGGTCTTTTTTCACCTAATTGTTTCCGGCAATCTTGGCCCGACTCTATATGGTTCATCGAGAATGTGCAATGCGGCTTGGTTGCCGGATGTCCAGATAATTGATATGATAAAATGCAAACCCTTTTTTCCCTTTTTCTCACTTTCGGGCTCTGTTTCTTTTACATTTTTTCATCGGTTAAATGATTATGCCAGGCAAAATATAATCTTCTAGCAACGTGGTTATAAGTTTTATCACGTTTTTCGTCATTTTTTTGTTCCACCTTCGAGGTGTGTGTTAAGAAAAAGAAGAAAAAAATTGAAAAATAAAAAATAAAGTACTCGCGCCGACGAGGCCATTATGTGCAATTCAGACGAAACTTTATAATACCTAGGAAAAATGAAGCAATTTTTGTTTAAGAGAGATTCGCGCCGTTTAAAAATATATCACTCGCTGATTATTCCAGAGTTGAAGAATATTCAAATTCGAGCTTACGCGCCGCTTAACGTGCGAGAGGATAAGTGCGATGTGTTTATGCATACACGCGTGTAGTTAAGCGGCTTAATGACGCAGTAAAAAATTGTGTTAATGACGTATTATGACGACGCGCGTTTTATGCAGTTGAAATTGTAGGCTGCGGAATGGAATGATGGACGATATATGCACACCTGATGAAGTCGTTCCTGCAAAATATCTTGGATTCCCTCGAAAAACACTTGTCCTGGAGAGCAGTTCTGCAGTCGAAACAACGCACACATTCGGCATGCCAGGCCCGATCGAGAACATTAAACAGGTATTTGTCCGTAATCGGCTTATCGCATCCGGCGCACGATAGGAGCATTGCCAAACCGTGCCTCCCTGAAATTAGACAAACAAAAAATGCGTTACTAAACAATCAGCAACATCCCTTTAAAATACAATTTTTTTTTCATTCTTACTAAACTATTATTTCTTATATAAATTAAAGATTGGACAATTTGAATTTGATTTTTTCATGACTGAAGTTGAAATTTGGAAGGAAAAAGTGGAGAACAAAAAGAAAAAGTTTGTTGGCTGTTTTTTTTCTTTCTTTTACAAAGATGAGAAAAAAAGATTTGAAATTGATCATGATTGTGCACAGTGTTATCGCCAGGCCAATTTGAAAAAAGATTTACTACTGAGTCAAACCCGTAACATTAATCGTGTTATCTTTTGATACCGACTTACGCAACTGGGATACGCGCATGCGCGCAGAAAAAAGTTTTATGCGAAATGCACATTATGCTTGTGCTTTATTACGCTACCGAACATTTATTGTCTTGTTGTTAAATATATCACGAGCCAACATATTATGGTATTTGTGCGATCATAAACGCGAGGCAGAATAAAAATTTCTATACCTATATATATATATATATATATATATATATAAAAGCCGCGAGTTTCCTTGCAAGGTGCGATCTTTGATTTACAATTAAAAGTTTTTTTTCAACCACCATAAAGGAATTTTGATTATAAGCATTTTTTTAGATGAAATGTCGCCAGTGATTTCGGTTGAGAATAATCAGCCTGGATGAAGTGTTTATAATGGTGACACAGATTTATATCAGATTTGACGAACATCGTGCTGGTTAACATATTTTGCAATCTGCCTTAAGAAAAGCCGTTAAACGTTCATTATGCTGTGAACAAAAAAATTGAACGATTAAAAAAGTAGGAAATTATGTATTAAAAAAAATGGACTTAATGGATGGCATATTTTAGCACGCGTTTGAAAAAAAGTGACATTTTTGAAAAGTTCTTTGCCAATAGGAATGTTCAGTTGCATTGAACTTTTCTGATCCATTTCTTCTGCAATTTATAACAGCAACTAATAACTAAATCAATAATGCCTATCGAGCTACTATTTTCACTTGCATCAATGTCAGAAAACTGTTTTATAAGAAACTCATTTTGAATGAAAGACAAAAAAATATTGAAAGCGACAATTATTATTATAACAAGGACGAAAATCAATAATATTTGTCAAAGCTGAAATTTTCACTTGTCGCAATGTCAGAAAATTATTTCGGCGTGAATATCCAAATGAGACTATTAGTTGGATGAACAAAAAATTGGCCAAATTGGAAAAGGAACACCGTTGGAGTTTGACAAAAACCATAAAAACAAACTTGTGCAAACTTTGGAAAGAAAAAAAGATTCAATCATTTGTTGATCATATCACTTAGTTTTACAAAGTTGTATGTGACTTGATTTTCTAAGCAGTTATATACTCTGACACACACGTCTATGCGCCTACATATAACGTTTGCAAATTTATAGTATTTTTCATCATCCTGGATGGTTCTTGAATTTTATTGCCTCTAATATAAATGTTAGAATATTTTATTGACGTGTTTCTATGAGTGTAATGTCGACTGTAACACGTGTGCATTGATCTTGTCTTGACACGATCGAATATGGTAATTAGGTACTTAATTTTGATGAATGAAGCTTAAGTTTTCTTCGAATGATAAAGCATAATTAATTGATTCACGAAGATGAACTTATATATGCAACAGGATCTGCACAAATTCCTGCCAAAGAAAAAAAAATACTTTGGAGCAAAAATAATCATTCAAAAACCACTCCCACAATTTTTAAATACAATATTAATTTTCAATTAGTTTAATTCTTTGATTTCTGTCTGAAAGTTAGTCGACTCCAATTTGCAAACATTTTTTTGACACGGCAAAATCGAAAACATTCCTGGTTAGTATTTCTGATGCGAATTGCTTAACACGTTTCTTCGAATCGTTAGTTTAAACAGCAGCTTGAATAGCAACCCGTTTACGCTCGTAAATACAAAAGTTTCAATAAAACACAATTGTACACTTAATTTAGTACGGTATGAAAAGAAACATTTATATTTTTAAACCAAATGAATACGAGAACTTTTGCATCATTATGTACAAGAACACACACATCGGTCACAAACTTTATTATGTTATTTCAGTGAAATATTTTTGCCTGTTGCCAAATGTTCGTACTTCATTGCACTCGAATTCATATTATTTTCGCTTTTCAAACAAACAAAATTATTTCACAAAGTTGAGTTTGTTCGTATAAATTCAAAAAGGTGCAATTTCATCCAGACGCGACGGAAATTGTCCAAGAAGCTCTATTGTAACAAAACGGCAATACATCTAAGTAACAACAGAGCTACAACAATCTCTGCTAAACAATGACAGTATAATTTTGGTTCATCCATTTTTCTCATCTTCAACCAGAGTATCAACAAATAATATAATACCAAGTACTCTGAGGCCCTTCGGATGTCTTACACAATGCATAATGTCTGACTGAACCTCGACTCGAAATTTGTTCCAGTCCTCCTGTTTTCAATTAAAATTAACTTTGTCATAAGATCCGAGGACAGTGGGTAGTAGGTATCATTACAGCAAATTATTCGAGTCAGCGTAGCGCGGGATCCGTCACAATTATGCAGCTCTAATTGGCTGTATGACACCAAAAGATATATCAAAAGTTATTTCGAGTGCGGGTGGTGAGTATGGAGGGAGGGAGGGAGGTTAAATTGAAAAAGGAAGGAGGGAGTTGGGACTCACCTATGTTATGGGTTTGTGTGACGGGCAGGGGTGTGCAACAAGAGCCTCCGAGGGCGGCGACCCTTATCCGAGGGGTCCCGGATGCAACCCCTCCAGGGGCCCTACCCCCGACCCCCGTCGTGGCCACGGCTGCTCCAGCGCCCCCGTACCCCTCCACGTCCGCAGCCGCGGTCGCGGCCGCCCCAATTCCTACCAGAGCCTCCGCAGACTCGGCTGCACAGTCGGGCCCACCCTCCACAGGCCCGTACCGGCCGAACGGTCCCGAGGGCCCCAGTGCACCCACTTTTACTGCGTTGCAAAAACTCGTCCACCTAACCGAACTCGCTTTTCAACACATCGCCCCTTATTTCCTACTGCTCCACCTGTTCCTCCGGGTTGCACTTTGACTCTGACAATTATGTTTAGCACTCAGATGAAGATCTACTTGTCATGTGGAATATAATGCTTCTTCGGGTAATGTTTCGTATTGGGACAGCGGAACAAGTTGAAAGGCGATGGCGATTTTGGACAGTCTTTCGGAGCAGTCAGGGGTTGCGGATGAACTTCACCAAACACTGTGAACATCCCTCAAAACTTGTCCACTCAACACCCACTCACGTGACGAAGAACTGTTACTGAAACGCATGGCTTTGCCGTCGCGCGATTCAACGTGGCCCCGGCGAGCTCGCGCTGAGGCTCAGCTATGGGACCTCGGTCGATACCGAGCACGCTTGCTTCGAGTTCGCTGACAAACTAGCGGACCGACGTGAGCACCGGCGAAAAAGCGATCCCCGCCATTGGGTGGACCGCGCATCCAACGAACCACGCCTACCCGCGGCCCTCCGACTGTACCAGTTAGCTCTAGGCGCCAGCAGCGCCCTCGATGGTTCTGCGCTTTGATTGGTCCGGCGATTCGTTCAGGGCCGATTCCCACCATTCTCGGAGCCGAGACATGGCCGCGGAATGGCTGCCCGAACCGCCGGCGTCAATGCCGCGACACTCATTACACGCACTCACGAGCCACCGTCAGCCGCTGCTTAATTGCTCGCGTTTTAGTTCACGCCGAAAAATTGCGCTCATCAGTTCAGGCAACAGTTTTTTGTCATCGTCATGCATGCTTTATGATAAGAATGACGATCCAGATTTTGTCTGCTCTCCAACGCAGAAACAGGTGCTGTCAAATCTGCTCTAAAGGGTGCTGAATTTTTGCTTTCCACATCAAGTTCTATGTACTGGCTCCTGGTTTTTCTGTTATTTTGCTAAAGTCGATTTTATTTCCATTGTTCAATTGTAACCTGTGGATGAAGTAGATGAGTTATTTTTATTTCTTTAAATATTTTCAAAGAAGGGTGGTATCTCTCACCTAAACCAGTAAGGAGGATAGTTTCATTTCCAACAGTTTTATAGAGGATCCTTTGTATATACTTCAACCCTGGAATCGAGGTCTTTTCTACTTTCTGCAAAGAAAAGTTTTTTAAATTGTAATTTATTTAGTTATAATGTTTAGTTATTTTGCATTAAACAATACAATTCAAATTTTGAAATGGGGATTAGGTGATAATTATTTAAATATACCAACAAATTGAATCTCATTGAAAAATAAAAAAGTAGTTCATACTTTTCTCATACAAAATTTACAACGCATAAAGTTGGTAATGCAAATTTAACTATGAGAATTTGATTTGTATAAATACACTTTTTGTAATGTTTATAGAAATTGAAACAAGTTAGCACTTTCAATAGCAAGTTACAATTTCAATAACTCTTAATGGTAATTGTATACTAATTTTGTGTACAAAATTGTCTTGTAATTTTTCAGGGTGATATGAAATCGAATCATTGAAAATTGAAATGAATCTAAAAGACAGATAATTTTATGTAATTTAGTTTTCATAATTAAACTCTTGCATTGTTTTAATTTCGATAAAATATATAAAATTTTGTATATTTCAAAGTTTGCTTTAATTTAGCAAAGCATGTAATTTACAAATTTATTTGAAAATAAAGGCAAAACTTAAAATATTTGATTACATTATTTGAGTATGAAACATTTGTTTATTAAATACAATGATCAATTTTATCAATTTCGGATGGAATTTTTTCATACCCGTAACCTTCTGTTTAATTTGATCCTCAACTGAACGGCACAATATGGTCATTTTTTGTTGTACGAGCTTGTCAATACAATGAGTAGATATAAGACATCATATAATATGCGCCACTTGAAATCTCCATGCACCAAGGAACTTGCAAAAACATCTGTGGAATAAGTCGGAAAAATGTATTCAATAAATGAAGCTTTCTACAATTTCGTTTTAAAATTATATAATGGTAAATAATTCACAAAAAAGCGAACAATATTTAAACCAAAAAGAATAATAATCAAATGGTTTAAGTTGACATTGTCAATTTAATTTCTTGATTGTTTTGATCAAAATCTAACAATAATGACGAAAAAAAGTTATAAAAAAAGTATGGTGGAAAAGATATCAATTTTTTAAATGTTTCAACGTTTACCTTTCCTTTGAAAAAATAATCCACAAAATTCATCATTTTCCGACTTTTGTTTCCTCATTTTTTCATTCAACAACGTATTGTTATTGTTTACTTTATTGGTTATGCGAGAGATTAGAAACTTCCGTATGTACATCGAAACTGGAAAAATTGTTGTTATTTTTATTGATTTGTTTGTTTCTTTTTAAAGCCCAAAACTCAATGTTCTTTTAAAACTGTTCCTTCAATAATTTGCTGAAAACAATGTTTACTGATTATCGGTCAAACTCAAGCTCTTCCTTCAATACCGACAGAGCTAAAACAGTTTTGAGGTTATCCAGCGAGCACAACCGTTGTCTCTCAACTCTCAACTTTCCAATGCGTGCTTATCCTTTTAACTGTTTGCACCGTTGCACGTGGTGGCTAGGTGAATAAAATTACCCTTGAACATCGCATTCGAGATGGTGATGGTTTCCGACGCCGGTTAATAATTAAAAACAAAACTAACTATTTGCAAAACCGTGCAAAATATAATCAAGCGATATAATGTTGTGACACTTTGCCGGTCAGAGTGTCAACAGTTGAAACAATCAGTTGTTATTGTTTTATTAATTGTTAGTTGAAAAACACAATACAACAGCAAAATGGTCAAGGAACAATACAAAGAGACCGACGTTGCTCGGAAAATGTAAGTGACATAATTTAATCCATTTCAAAATACCTTATTTTGTACTTCTCATCTGAGAAGGCAATTTTTTAAAAAATATCCCAATATCTCGTTTTAATGTTGTATAAACTTTTGAATAGAAAATAATTCATTTAAACATTTTCATTTTTTAGATCACATGTTTCGTTTGGAGTAGACAGCAGACATGATATGGAAAGACAGGCCCATCTACAAGTTTTTTCCCACCATCTGTATAACGTAGACAGATCACGTACAGCAGTTTCCAATGGCTTGCTTGATAAAAGATTGGTACGATTGATTATACGCAAAATTTTTGACTACCAATTTTTGGCAGAAGATAATGTCGTTTTTTTTTCATTTCAGGGAACTTGTTCAAATGCAAATTCCTGTGAAACCTGTGGTAAATCTCTGAACGAGTGTGTCGGCCACTGGGGATACATAGATCTCGAGCTTCCTGTCTTTCACGTTGGTTATTTCAGATCAATCATCAACATCTTGCAATCAATCTGCAAAAAATGTTCGAGCGTCTTGATGGACCCGAAGGACAAGATCGGTTACCTGAATCGAATCCTGAATCCAAACTTGACTTACCTGTCGCGTAAAGCACTGAGAAAGCAGCTGCTGACCAAGTGCAAAAAGATATCCCTCTGTCCTTACTGTGGCGATACCAACGGTGTTGTGAAAAAGGCAGGGTTCCTGAAAATCATCCATGTTAAATACAAGAACAAAAAAAGCGAAGAGGGAATCATCAGGGAAAAATTGGCCGAATATGATTACGCGATACAGAACAATAAGGAGCTCGAGGAAATCTTGGGACAAAATGGACTGTCGAAAATTTTGAACCCACTTGAGGTACTTTTCAGAAATTCATTATTCCATAAAAGAAGGTTTCAATTTTTGGTACAATAATTGGTTCGTTTCAGGTTCAAGATTTGTTTGAAAGAATCCCAGAAAGTGATATACCTCTGTTGCTCATGAACCAGGACTTTGCACTGCCAAAAGATCTGATCCTCACAAGGGTACCAGTGCCACCTAACTGCATCAGGCCAAGTATTGTATCGGATCTGAAATCGGGTACAAACGAAGATCCCCTGACGATGAAACTGTCCGAGATCATATTCATTAATAACGCCATCCGGGATCGGAAAAAGGGCGGAGCGAGACTTTGCAGTTACAGTGACGATTGGGAATTTTTGCAATTGCAATGTGGGTTGTTCATCAACAGCGAGTTGTCTGGGATCCCCTTGAATTTGCAGGCAAGCGTTTTAGTTAGTTAGTTAGTTTGAGTTAATTTAGTGAGTGAATAATTAACTGATGTTTTTTTATTTTTAGCCACTCCAAAAAAACACTAGAGGACTGATTCAGAGACTGAAGGGAAAGCAAGGTCGCTTTCGTGGAAATCTCTCAGGAAAACGTGTCGACTTTTCCAGTAGAACAGTCATATCACCAGACCCAAATTTGCGCATTGAAGAGGCAAGCATTTTTGGAAAAAATGTTACCAATTTGGATTAAATCGGTCTTCAGTTTTAATAGAAACCTTTTCTCTAGGTCGGCGTTCCCATTCACGTGGCAAAAATCCTCACTTATCCCGAACGAGTGAACTGTTACAATATTGACCAAATGAGAAAGCTGGTGAAGAACGGTCCTGATATTCATCCAGGAGCAAATTTCATCATCCAAGATAAAACCAAGTTCAAAAAGTTTTTGCGATATGGTAACAGACAATCGATGGCTCAGGATTTACAAGTCAGTACTGAAATGTATTTATTTCTAAAATACCACGTGATCAAGTTCAGTCGTATTTTAATTCCGAACAAAAAACATTGCAGTATGGCGATATTGTAGAACGTCATCTCAAAGATGGTGATGTGGTGTTATTCAATCGGCAGCCGTCTTTGCACAAGCTTTCAATTATGGCTCACAAAGCTAAAGTTCTTCAACACCGAACGTTTCGATTCAACGAGTGCGTATGTGCACCCTACAATGCTGATTTCGACGGAGACGAAATGAACTTGCATCTGCTGCAAACTGAGGAAGCTAAAGCGGAAGCTTTAATTCTTATGCACGTAATGATTTATCTCAATTTTATTTATAATCTCAAAATTTTATTTTAGGTGTTAAATTAGACCGTTTGAATTTATTGCTAGGTAATTCTTTTCGTGCTAAGATTTGTCAAAATTTGTTCTAGAGCAAATCAAATTTAGTGACTCCGAGGAACGGCGAGTTGATAATAGCTCCTACTCAAGATTTCATAACAGGTTCTTATCTATTAACAAAAAAGGACAATTTCTTCAACAAAACTCAAACTTGCCAATTGATCAATTCGTTCTTAACTGGAGAGGATATAAAAGTTCGAATTGCGCTGCCTATCCCGGCTATTTTGAAGCCCCAGCCGTTATGGACTGGGAAACAAATTTTCAGTCTGATTCTAAGGCCAAATAAATTGTGCCCGATCAGGGCCAACTTGAGAGCCAAGAGTAAAGCTTTCGATAACACTGACGAGATGTGTGCGAACGATTCATGTAATTTTACTTACAATTTTACATTATGGTTTTATTTTAACATTCAAAATTATTGTACAAGCATAAATTAATCGAATTGCAATTCTTTCAGTCGTGGTGATAAGAAATTCAGAACTGCTGGCAGGAGCGATGGATAAAGAGAGAATTGGTTCTGGATCGAAAAACAATATATTTTATATTCTCCTGCGTGATTGGGGCGAAGATGCAGCGACTACAGGAATGTGGCGTCTTGCTCGATTAACAAGCTATTACCTGATGAATCGAGGTTTCTCGATTGGTTTGGGTGACGTCATTGCAGGTCAAGGACTCATTAAGGCCAAACAAAAATTGCTAATCGAAGGGTATACATCATCTCATCTTGATTACAAATTTTCATCTAATTAAACATGCCAAATTTAAATTGAACTTTTACTCGCAGATATTCCAAGTGTTCAACTTATATCACTCAGATGGAAGAAGGTCGTCTAACGTGCCAACCTGGTTGCTCAGAGGAACAAACTTTGGAGAACATGATTCTGAAAGAACTCTCAGGAATTCGAGAACATGCTGGCAAAGCCTGTCGACAGGAATTGCATCCCAGCAACAGTCCACTCGTGATGGCTGAATCGGGGTCCAAAGGAAGTTACATCAACATCTGTCAGATGATAGGTTCATGTCTTAAAATCCTTGAAATTAAATATGACAAATTGTAAGGATTACTCTAATTACTAATTCAGTAATTCAATTTTGTTTGTTTAATTCATTCAGCCTGTGTCGGTCAACAAGCTATAAGTGGTAGCAGAGTTCCAAACGGTTTTCAAAACCGCGCCTTGCCTCACTTTGAAAAACACTCGAAAATACCAGAAGCAAAAGGTTTCGTTGAAAACTCATTCTTCTCTGGATTGACTCCGACGGAATTTTTCTTCCACACCATGGCAGGAAGAGAAGGTCTAGTTGACACCGCGGTCAAGACCGCTGAAACCGGTTACATGCAGCGACGTCTCGTCAAGAATTTGGAAGATCTGTGTCTTCATTACGATCTGACTGTAAGAAATTCTGTCGGAGATATTGTGCAATATAAGTACGGTGGCGATGCTCTAGATCCGACCTACATGGAAGGCATGTTAAACGTTATAACATTGTTCAGCAATAAAAGAAAAATCTTATGGAAATGATTTTGTAAATTGATGAACGATTACAGGGAATGACTGTCCGCTTGATTTTCAAAGGATTTACGACAACGTCAGAGCGAAATCACCGTACAGACACGAAGACCCCTTGGATGGTCCGAGCATTTGTAAAGCTACAGACGAACTGTTGAACTCTGAAGAGTATGCCTGTTTGAGTAAAGAATTTAGCAAAGAACTGAGGTATAAACAAATTCCTAACTTTGATGTCTTTTTGAAAAAAATAGTAATAATAAATAATTTATAACTACAAAATAAAAGTCATAATAAGGTAATTTATTTTGCAGAACATTTTTGATGAATGCCGCAAGAAAGATTCAGAGAAGCCGATTGAATTATAAGTCATATTCAATTTCTGGGCAACTGGAGCGATTGACGGTTTCGCAATTGGTGGAGTTCATGGTTACATGCAAGGAAAAGTACATGAGAGCTACAATAGAGCCTGGTACAGCTGTTGGTGCACTGGCTGCACAGAGTATCGGAGAACCTGGTACTCAGGTCATTATTTTGATTTTGAACATGTTAATTTTTATGTTTCAGCTATTTGTTTGTAAAATTGTGACTGAAAAATTTATTATTACTGTTTAGATGACACTGAAAACGTTTCATTTTGCTGGTGTCGCTTCGATGAACATCACCGGTGGTGTACCGCGAATCAAGGAGATCATCAATGCCAATACAAAAATTAGCACACCTGTGATTGAAGCAAACTTGGTAAACAAAATTTATTCCATTATGTGAATTAATCTGTCACTAATTGTGCAAAGTATATTTTTTTACTTATGTTTTAGGAAATTGATAACGATCCTGAGTATGCGAGAAAAGTCAAAGGAAGAATTGAAAAAACTACGTTAGGAGAAGTAACGGAGTATATTGAAGAAGTATATTTACCAGATGATTGTTTCATCTTGTTGAAAATTAACACCGAGAGAATAAAACTTCTGAAATTGGAAGTTGATGCTCAATCAATCAGATATTCGTAAGTGAAATGATAAATTTAACACAACAGAAAATTCATTTAAAAAAAGAAAATAAAAAACTTATTTGAACTGATATTTATCTGTAGAATATGTACATCAAAGTTGCGAGTTCCGCCAAAGTGTGTGAACGTTGACAGTGAATCAATCATCACCATTCGTCTTGCTAAAGAAAAGTTAAATCTGAGTAGCGCCCTGGGATCACTGAAAGATGCTGTACTGAATGTTGTAATTAAAGTAAGTCAAGTTTTATAGACAATTCGAACAATTCAATTTGTTACTAAAAGTAAAATTTTCTTCAAGGGTTTGGTGTCTATCTCAAGAGCGACCATACACAACGACGATTCATCCGGAAAGAAGAAATACAAACTGATGGTCGAAGGAGACAACTTGAGAGAAGTTATGGCCACTTATGGAGTTGAAGGAAAACATACCAGATCAAACAATATTATGGAAGTAAGTTTAAAATGAAATGGTTTCTTACGTTGAAAAAACATTAAGCAAAATTTAATTAAATTATTTTGATTTTTGTAGGTGTACAAAACTCTAGGCATTGATGCAGCAAAAGATACTATAATGAGAGAAATAACTGATGTCATGGGAAATCACGGTATGAAAATAGATAGACGGCACTTGATGCTTTTAGCTGATTTGATGACAAGTCGAGGAGAAGTACTTGGTATTACAAGACAGGGTTTGGCCAAAATGAAAGAGTCCGTGCTGAATTTAGCCTCGGTAAAACAAATTTGCAATTAACAAAATTAAAATCACAAGTGTTATTGAAAAATGAATTTAATTTTTAATGCTTTTATTTCTTCGATCTAGTTTGAAAAAACTGCAGATCACTTATTCGACGCTGCTTATTACGGTCAAAAAGATGAGATCTGCGGTGTCTCTGAGTCCATCATCATGGGAATCCCCGTGCCTTTGGGAACGGGAATCTTCAAGCTTCTTCACAAATATCCTTTTTATACAAAATCAATTATTTTTTAACAAGTATATTTCGTACACAGTTTACATTTATTTTCCTTAATAAAAATTACGCCAGATAAAGATCCGCCGCAGAGGAGAAAGTTGATCTTTGAGAATAAAGATTAGTCGAAACTGTTGAGCCGCATTTGTGACGTAAGTATTTTTTTAACAGTGAATCTACAAGATGTACAATGAATTTTACATGCATCATAAAATCGTTTACAATTGTTCACAGGTACTTTGTCAAGGCATTGTATGAAGAGTCACACATGAGTTGTAAAAAATCTACACTAATTGCTAAGATAAAAATCATGAAATAGAATAATAGAACTTTGAATAAACAAGTTTTATTTATTTAAATACACTGGTCATTTATTTACTGAACTAAGAAAACAAAACTTAATAAGAAACTCAAAATTTTTTACTTGTTACAATCAATCAACTCCAACAGATCTATTGACCTACAATATTGACTATGTAATACTGATCGAGCTTTGAGCAACTAAACTATTCTAACAAATTAAAATATTTGAAATCAAAATCAGATTTTTTAATTATTGCTTGAATAGTTGGAAAGTAACGAGCTATTAAAACTATTAATGCAATTTGGAATTGAGCTTAGGAGTCTTTCAAATCAAAAGAATGGTGTGGATGATAACCAGTCCACTTGCGAAACGTCATATCCATGACATCCTCGACACCATCATCGATGGGTTTGATTATCACCGGGATCGATGCTAGACCTATAATTGTAGAGATCCAAGGACTACGCATCGTGCCTTTGGCTAGGCTTTTCTTTTGAATGAATTGCACTAAGGCACAGATACGATTGATCGTGATCCCAGGTACTATGACTGATGCAAAACCCTGCCACAAAAGCGTATCCGATGACGAGAGAATAATATTTTTGGTTTTGCCTTCAGCTGGTCCTTTCTGTAATAACGTTTCTTATTTTAATGATTCAAACTAGTTCATATCAAGTTTAAATTGTAATTAAATCTTTTCATTTACAATTATTTGTAATTTGATTTTATTATCAACAAAATATTGTGCTAATATTGTTTTTCTTACTTCATATATTTTTTTCGCGCTATGAATTGTGTCTGCCAGAACATAACCAGTGGCTACAAAATAACTCGACCAAACTACAGTTCTGTGAACAATGCTCCTGAATGCCTCGCCAACTTCATTTGCATAACCTATAAAAAAAGATCAATATAATTTATTTGCTACAATTTAGATACAGCAGAAGTATAGAACTATGTTCATGTACTTTTGATTTGTAAAATATTTTTTTATTTACTCTCTACTTTGATCCCTTGTTTCGAACAAGACATTTTTAAATACGTTAAAACAATTAAAAGGTTTCTACAAAATGCCAAAAGATGAATAATTATAAAAATAATGTTAAATTTTTAATAATAATTATGCAAATAAAAGCACAATGAAAACAAAAAATTAGGACACTTACCTAAGTATCTCACTGGAGTGTCCCGATAAATATTAACCTCTTTTTTATCATCAACCATAACGTCAACAATCAACACTTTGTTGTCAAAGTAAAAACAATTTTTGAACGATATTTCCTATATAAAAATCCTATATTGGTTACACAATCAATTCACATGGTTTGTTTTTCTTGATAAAACGTTATCGAAGCTTGATGAAACAGAACTTGAATTTTTAACTTTTCTCGATTAACAGTTGGTAATACGCAAAACTAACCTTTACAACCTTGAACGTTTTACCGCGAATTGTCGCCAATCGTGTTTTAAAAGGAAACTTGTTTGAGCACGTCTGTTTTGACACTTCGAAAGTTCTAATTAGTTTCAACCCTAATGATTGTTTTTTTTATTTGACGTGTAATAATAGTTACAGAAACAAGATGAATTACGAAGAGTTAAAAACGTTATTAACAAACAAACAGGCAGCCGCTGAACGCCTGGACAAAATGTCAACTGACGATGTAAGTGTTTTATTTAAACATCAGGTTATTTGATAGGTTTATTTATTAATTTAAAAGTACCAAGGTGGTTTGAAAGGTTGGTTTGTTTACAAAAACGAGTCAAGGTCAGAGAATTATACAACAATTGTTATTTTATAAAACGTCGTCAAAAAATACTTGCAAAATATGATGTATTTTTTATTTAAATTTCCAAATACACATGTTTAAAGTATTTATTTTATTCATTATATATTTTGTTATTTCTTTTCAGCTATTCAGCATTGTATCGTCAAGATTGTACACTCCCGATGTTTCAAAATTCATCGATGAAATTCTGGAAGCGTTCGGGCAGTCTGAAAATTCACTAAAGAAAAAACGTAAATTCATCATTGCCCTTTTGGACACGTTTAGAAATGAAACGGAAATTTCAAGCAACCAGATGAACAACATAGTGAGTTCGATAGTCTTCAATTTACCGTCGTTTACTTCGTCTCATCTTAAACACTTTGTTACTCATTGTGTTGAGAGCATCAATGGAAATAAAGATAAATCAACGTGGTAATTTTAAAACTTGTATCATCAGATTATACATGTTTATTATTTTCTTAATAAACAAATCACTGAAACGCAATTTTCTTTCAGTTGGAAAGATTTGTTGCCAACTCTGTTGGAACTCTTGCAGGACGAAAAAATGATTATCTGCGATTCGGCGTCTGTCTCTGGACAGATGTACAAGTCGTCAATAATCAAATCCATTTGTAATGAAAATTTAGATCATAGGATTTTGACATCACTTGCCAAAATGTTTGGGTGCGCACAATTTAAATTGCTAATTAAATTTAAAAAAAAATAAAAAAAGATTAAAGGAAATTTTGATTTACGAGATGAAAATTGTTTATTGTCCATTTCAGAGAGATAAGGATGGATAAGCAGGAACTTGAAATGGTCAAAAGAGTTTTGTGTTCCAAAATCCCATTAGCTGAGCTCAATGAGTTACCAGCTCTGGTGCACCAGATGTTCAAACTCAATGAAAGTGAGTCTAAATTGTTCCTGTTAACGCTGAGCAAATATTTTTCAAAAAAGTATGCCGAAGCGGAAGAAGAGGATGATGAGCACGGTTGCAGAGAAATTGGTGAGGGAACATTTGAAATGATTGAAAGTTTAATCTTAAAAACCAAAAACAAAATGAAAAACAGTTCAACTTAATGGTAAAATTTGCAGGTAAAACTAGCATCAAAGAGATCCAGGATGTTGAGAGCACAGTTTTATATTACATCTACCAGGCGACGAAGTTGAACCACAAAAGATTGAAAGATTTAATCAAATTTTTGCGAAGCAACACAGCAGCTCCTGAACTTGTGATCGAACCTTTTATTATGTCAGTTCTTTTATTAGTCACAGAAATCCACCCAGAGGTAGTTAAATTATTATAAACATTAAACATTAAATACTAAACAAATTAAACACTAAATATGGTTTTTATACTATTAGAATTTGTATTACGGTCTTTTTATAAAAAAAGTTTTGATATATTTTTAATTCGTAATAGGTACTTGATATCCTGAAAGCCGCTGTAATTAGACAAGTTCAAGATGAGGTCAAACGAAAGCACAGTATCTGGCTGAAAAATATGGCGAGCCAAGATTGGAGCATCATGGAAGTAATAACTAAAATTGTTGTCGACAGGTATATAGTTTTCTCATTACTTAAGTTATTATTTTTCTGTGCACATTAATTATTTCATATTTGCTTTCAGTGATAATAAAGATCGAATGTTAGTCTTAAAAGGATTAATAGATTTTGCTTTCGTGCTCATGTCTTCCCATGATAAAAAGGTCAAAGACGATATTCATCTGGGAGAGATAGGATCCAAGATTGCACAGAAAGTTTTGAGGAAAAGACATGCATCGTGCTCGGTCATTTTACAGAAATTGACGTTGTACATTGTTGGATACCAGATCAGCAACAAAACCCAATTTACAGGTATCTATAAAACGTTAATCAACAATTTCGTCGTTGTACATTCAACAGTTCAAATATCTATTTATTTCTATTGCAGATTGTTTGTCGTTTATTTGCCACAGAATGACAATTTTAGTTTTGGAAAACAAAGCTGCAGTTGGGAGTCTATTGGATCAGCTACCGTTTTTGCCTGGACAGATTGCGATACAGGTTGTGAATGCTCTTTTGCCTGTCATCAACATCGCTTCATCCCTCAAAGACCAATTCATGTTGACTTTAAGAAAATGTCTTTACAAAAAAGGCACTGAAAATCGAGAGCTAGCAGTCATCGGATTTTTAGAGCTTCTGAAAAAAGTGAAGCTCGGGTCACTGAACGCTCTGAGCCAATCTAGCAGCCAATCGATTGCCTCCAACAGTTCTGTTATTTTGACTCAAGTATGATGCTATCATATTTTATTGAATATATTTATTATCAATTTCAATCGATCTAATATTTCTTTCACTAATCTAGGCGACTTTGGAGAAACACAAAAGTTTGTCTTCCAATCCGCGAAACAACTTAGCTCTGAGCACTGAAATTTTAAACATTCTGAGGAGATGTTTCACTCACGAAGCAGACGTTCGGGTTTGTTTATACAAAGGTAACTGGTTGAAGTGAAGTTAATGAAATTTAAACAAAAGTTTAAATTTAAATGACTTGGTTTGAATTTGGATTCAGGGCTGCACGAAGTGGTGTCCGAAAATGAAAATCTGGCAAAGTACATAACAACAATGCTCTTTGAAAGATTCATCACATTCTACAATCCGAACGAAGATATCATGCCGCCGATTAATTTGGATAATTGCATCGTCGCACAGGGCACTGAGATGGTCATTCAGGAACCAATCGGTGACTTGATTTATGCCCTGCAAAGAATTTACATCCATACGGCTGCAAAGATTTCACCCCAGATTGAAAGATTATCAATCATTTTGGAATCACTTTGCAAAAGGATGGCTCAGATTGAATTGGAACATTTACAGATGGTAAAAGATCATTTGAATCAACTTGTTGTTTGAAAGTTGGATTAAATTGTTAAAAAAAAAGGAATTATTTACTTTCAGGACGATCAAATTGAACTGCTCGATGATATCCCAGTGGCACTGCGCAGATTGCAAGAACTCAAGTTGTGTATCACGATTTGCGAAGCTCTAATTGTTTTTAGAATTGATTCGTGGTCAAATGAAAGTGTCGATTTTGCTCAAAATATTTCGTCTTTGCTCAAAGCTTACAAACGCCTGACCGAATGCATTAAGGTATAAGGATTCGTTTGTTTGATTGTTTTTTGGTTTTTCACATCTAATATGTTTATCAATTGTACAGAAAGTTGGAAAATTACCAAAGGGCGCAAAAAAGAAGAACAAAGACAAAGATGAAACTGACATTACTATAATCAAAAAGGCTAAAAATAATCCACTGATACAAATTGCAAAAATTCCAACTCCAGTGATGGAATTCAAAACAATTGACAAAATACTGAAGCTGCTATATCTGTAATTTCAATATTTTTTCTTTTTTTTCATTAAATTAGAACCTTACGAGTCAAAATATTTTTGCTTATAAATAAATTTCTAGGGATTCTGTACCTTGGACATCAGAGAACCAGTGTGAAAATTTGAAGTCCCGAACGGATTGTCATCATTACATCTTGCAAACGCTTCTACAACTTTTACAAACAGCAAAGAAACAAAAGCTGATCCATACAAACATTAAGAAATACATTGTTAACATTGGCAAGTGAGTGAATATTATCAATTGAAACAAATCAACATATTGGTATTTCTTCTCATTTGTTCATTATGATTTATTTGGTCTTTTAACTCAGAATACTCTACAAGAAAATTGTTTTGAATTTGGAAGAAATAAACTCTTTTGACTCCAAGACCTGCTCGCTGGCGTTGGAATGCTTCAAGGAACTGTGTGATCTTATGTGTACCTACAAGTTCAAAGATCTGCCTACTTTCTTAGAAGCCATCTGTAAGCTTTCAAAGTTTTCTTTTCTTTTACAGTTTTCATTATGAATTCAATAAACAAATTTTAAAGAAAATAAAATTTGCATTAATTTTGACAGCCGACATTCAACATTGCGAGGGACTCGATGCTCAACTTCGAAACGTGATTCCAACTATGCTGCGGATAGTGGAAAACAATCTCAATGAAGACGAGGAAAATGATATACCAGTCGACTCCATCCCTAATATTATCATGGATACGATTTCGCATCTGCTGAACAAAATGCCTTTCGATAAAGGCAACAATAAAATCGTACGCTTTAAAGTTTTTTTAGATACTTTTTCATTTTATGATTCACGGTTACAAAATGTCATAAAAATTTTGCAATTTAGGTACTGGATTGCTTATATCGATTGACTGTCAAAATAACCAACAAAGACATCGCCTGTAAACTTGCTAAAATGCTTTTGTTAGTTGAAGAAACACTCAACCCAAAATCAGAAATTTTGAGGGAGATGTGCGACAGTTTACTGGCAGAAAATGGATATCTGGATGATGTCGTAAGTACCACGTTTCTGATTGTTATTTCTAATGAAGTTGTAAGAATGAAGACAACTGTGCAAATGTTGACTAATTTTGATCCATCTTATAGTTACAGAAGGAAAATCAAATTTCCATCGATCAAAAATTCGAGTCGATCAACAAATCATCCGTAAAGGAAATGTACGAAATAGTAAACAACGCAGTGAAAGAAAAATTGAATAACGTTGATTGGTATTTTAGTCGGTTGCAAGCGGAACAGAGTTCGCTTGTTGTTGACTTATCATCAGATAAAAGTTAGTCTTCTATTCATTTTCTAGAATTAGTTTTTGTAATAAAATCAATATGTATTTAAATATCAAATATAACACCCGTATAATCATTTCAGAACACGAAGAATTGCGAGAAAAAATTCGAAGCATTTGTTCGCAACTGATTGTCATCACAGAAATGTTCGAAGTCATCACGAAGACCCAGCAGAAGACATTCTTCTCAGACTCGATTTTAAAGAACCTCCAACTTTTCTTCAAGATTGTGACCAAAGTCACCAAGTATTTCTACCTTACTCACAATATTGACAAAGAAGCGTTGATATCATCGAAGTAAAAAGAAAATTTCATTACTTCCAATAAATTTTGTTAAGTTATTTTACTTTTCTTAAAATAAAATCATTTTTCGTAGGTTTGTCAGCGTTATCAAACGTACCGGACTAGAGGTCACCAATAACTTGTATAACTTCATTACTTTTGTAGAGGTGAGAAACATGAAGATGAAAATTTTTGTTTTTGATTTTCAACCAAAATCATTACTATCATTTTTTACAGACAAACCAAGAAATCAGTAGTTCCACAGATCACAGTGTCCGATTCAAAGATCGCAACAAGGTGTTACGCGAAACCAAGTGCATTCCAAAAGTTATTTATGAGATGGAACAATTCCGTACAGAGGTCATTATGCTGGAAAAGAAAACTAATGTATGTAATTTTAATGGGTTTTATTTGTTTCTTATTCTGTATAAATTTACATTAATTTAAATAATGATATTTTATCTGTAGGTTCCAGTAGGGCAATACGTTAAAAAGGTTGTTAACAGAGGGTTCAAATTGTTGGACGAAGAGTTGGATGAAGGTCTCAACGCATTGGACACGAGTAACGTAAGACACAAGTTTGATTTTATTCTATGTTCAATTGATGAGATAAAAAAATCATCAATGAAAAGAAAATTTATAAAAGCTTTTATTTAACTTACAATATATGAAAACTAAAAAAAAAGTAAAATTAAGTATAAAAAGAAGAAAAGTAATTTCCATTACATAAACCACATCAATTACTTACATTTTGATTTGATAAAAACGGTAATTGATGAAAAGCGCCTTTCATTGATTTTACATTTATTTACAAACAGTTGTTGATGTTAATTCAACTAAGAAGATAATATAGTAACCTATACCGAAAAAAACAAATTCATATTAGACATGAAGTATAATTTGCAATAAAACTTCTTTTAAAAACATGTTTAACTTCTTTCAAAGATAGAAGACTTACATCTTACAGATTTGATGTTATGTTCGGTGATGATAGTTTTCTGATATATTTTATTCTTTTTCATTAATAGCTATATTGACTATAATTAAAGTAATTATAAAATAATCAGTTGAAAATATATAATGTTTTACAGTTTTTACAATAAAACCTTTTATATTGATGTTAATAATGTGTGCAAAGGTTGAAAATTGTTTGCTACAAGATTTGTTTTAACTCGTCAGTTGAAAATAAGTGTTAAAACAAAATTTCTAACGTGGGCGGTGCGTAGGAGACATAAAAAACAAATTTACTCTACTTAATTAATATTCAAATTAAAAAAATGATATTGGTCTTTAAAAATAATACGAATGGATAGTGAGAGATGCATGAGTGGAATCTACTTAAAAGCACCATTGCAGTGCACTGTCATCAAAGTTGTAGTGCATGCAAAAATTCAACATTTTCGGTAAGGCAGAAGCATACAAAATTGCTGGTACAAAATTTAATTTGGCACAAGTAAAGTTGAATAAAAGCTTTTATTAATAATGTTCATAAAAAAGCTTTTAATCAAAAATATGTTCGTTCACAGTTTAACACTCAAAACACAAGGATGGATGATTCAGAAATGACCGAAGCAACTGCGGATTCTGACGAGTAAATACAAATAGAGAAAAAAAACTTAGAAGACAAGAGTTACGCAACAAAATCAAGAGGCCTGTTGAAACCGCCTTTGCGGTTCATGTACTGTCGGTATTTCCGTTTTAGAATAACGTGAACTGCGCCAACGTCATTGCCTTCAACTTTCTTTCCTTTTGTTGAGTCAAATCCACAGAATCCCATCATCCTCATCATTTCTTGTTCATCCGGAGTCTTTCCTTGTAAGTCAGCCTCTGTCAAAAAAGCACATTTTTAATTTTACAATTTAAGAATCATTTTTTTATTTTGCGGACTAATATAGCTTAAGTAAGTGAAGGCAATAGTGAGATTTTAGAAATAATTGTAAAAAAGTGAACACCAGTAATACATAAGCATTTTTATTATTAATTTGTTCTATTCTTGTTGTATCAAATTTTGAAAAAGTGGCATGAAAGGTAAAGGCTTATATGATTTATATATTAAAGCAAAACAATAAATAATAAATTAGCGATCCATACTGCCTCTCGGTTAATAAATAATTAAGTAGATCAGTTGATTCCCATATACGTATGTTTACAATTTGGATAATAAATATTATAAAATGTTGTTTACCTGTAATAGCTGGGCGTTCATTATTTCTTGTTTTATGTTTTGGAGCATCCCGTTCTCTTGATCTCGACCGACTGAATGATCGTCTATGCCTATCCCTTTTCAAACGGTCTCTCTCCCTCTCACGATCTCGAGATTTTGGTCTTTCTCTTTCCAGTGACCTACAAGTAGAATATAAATTTAAAAACCATCCTAAACGAAATCATAGATAGTTTCATTATTTTGTTTAACAAAAATTTATTACCTTCTTCGTCTATCTCTAGATCTTCTTCTTCGACGGTCCCTGTCTCTCTCGCGCTCTCTTGATCTTTCTCTCCTTCTTGGAGAAGGTGTCCGACTTCGACCCATAATTTGTCTAAAATTAACAATCAAAATCAAATTTGAATTCTTTTTCAGAAAATAACGAAAGATTTTCGAACGAAGACAAATATTTGAGGTTAGATTTTTTGTTTACAAACTGAATGACTATTGAATCATTATGAAGTGGAATATAATTGTGTATTTTACCTTCAAGTTTTCAGCAGAAGAGATTCGACAAGGGTAAATTTGGATTATAAATATTGTTACAGTCGATTATCTAAACAAAAACAGTCTTTTGACAGAAGCTCTTCAACAACGATGAGAAGTACCAACGCAATAAACTTGAAAAGCTGACAGCGCCCTCTGTACAAAAACCAAACCCGAAAGTGAGAGCCGAAGCCGATTTGCAAAAATTGAAAAGTGCAACAGTTGACTTTTTTTTATGAAAATGGAGCCGTATTAAAAATCAAAAAGATGAATTTAAATTGTCAATTTCGAAAGGCACTTGGAAGAACATCAACAACAATTTTAGAAGAATTTTTCCAAGGTAAATAATTCAAATTAACGAAGATGACACTTTCCAGCGCGGAACTGACTAAACTCCTGGACCTCCTGGACGAGGAGAACCTGGACAACAGTCTCGAACGTTTGTCCAGTCAGTTGCACCAACTCTATTCCAAAGACCAAGTTTTCAAAATTGGAATGACATTGCTGCTGTTGTTGCAACACGTCGATCTTTTGCCGAACCAGGTAAATAACCTCAAATTTGTATCTCGCCAATTCTTCATTATCTCATGTTTAAAAATTTACATTCCGTTTAACATAAACAAAAATCATAACCTCAAAACTGTATTTTCAATCTTTAAATTCTATAATTATTCTACAATGAATGTTGAATACTAAAATCAATTCGTTACACCAAGTCATTGATTCATCTTTTTCGTTATTTATTGAATAAACTATTTTTTCAGGTACAACGTGTAGCAGCGCTAATTTTGCTGTTGGATCTATATAAAAATGAGCCGCTCTCAAATTCGCCTTTCGCTCCAGTATTCATCCGGGCGCTTCAGCTGCCGCAGGAGATCAACAGCTCAAGTTCTAAAAAGAACTTGACGAGTCACGTGCCTGTGCTGTCTCAAACAGAGCAAAATATCCTTTTAAAACTGCTTTCAACCAACGGCAAAGAACTGATGAAAAAGTCCGCCCGCCAATTAATCGACGAACCTCATCTAAAGAGCGCTAATGCCGATCTGATATATTTACGATTGAAGGTTACCGAGTGTCTGGCAGAGCTGCCCTGTGTGGCAAAGTGCGGCAACCCGGTGATCATCGCGGATGCTGAATCGGTGAAGGTGACCTCCGTTGAGAAGCAAGTGAGCACTAAGATGCTCGAGCATCTGACGACCGGTGAGCCTGCTCCGTACATGTCGAGTTATTTGCCTGAATTTTTGCGACTGGTGCCACCGATGTATCGGACGGACGAGGAGCTGCCTTGGATGAACTTCAAGGAACCAAGTCAATTCGAGGTCGAGTACGACAGCAGCATGTGCGTGTCGAATTGCGCGGAGGCCGAGGCGAGAAAACTCATGAGCAAGGCCTTCAATAATGTCCTGTCATTGCAGCAGCAACAGCACCTGGTTACTGAGCTTGACAAAGACCCGAAACTTGTGTATCACATCGGTCTGACACCTAGCAAGCTGCCGGACCTCGTGGAGAACAATCCACTGATCGCCATCGAAGTTCTCCTGAAAATGATGCAGTCCAGCCAGATCACTGATTATTTTAGCGCCCTGGTGAACATGGAGATGTCCCTGCACTCGATGGAAGTTGTTAACAGGCTGACAACCACCGTTGACCTGCCGACTGAGTTTATTCATTTGTACATTAGCAACTGCATCAGTACCTGTGAAACTATTAAAGATAGGTATATGCAGAACAGACTTGTACGTCTGGTTTGCGTCTTCCTTCAGTCGCTCATACGGAACAAGATCATCAACGTCCAAGAACTCTTTATCGAAGTTCAGGCTTTTTGCGTTGAGTTTAGCAGAATCAGAGAAGCTGCGGCACTATTCAGGTTGCTCAAACAGCTCGAGTCCGGTGATGTTGGCGGTCTCAACACATCGGCAACGAAAACGAAAATTGATATGTGCTGATGAAGTGGAAAGAGTACTTTGTGACTTGTTCCTTTCCGATCTAGACAGACTTTCATGTTAATATATTTAGAAGAACAGTTTAATTGTAAATTCATACTTGGCTTATATTTTCGAATTTGTAATCCTGGATTTTTTGTATGAGATGTATGTATGTTATCGAATTGATCTTTATATAATTTTATTGTATAAATATTTTCTGTAATTATAATTTTCTTTCTTTAGTATACCGGATGGATTTATTTATCAGAACAATTGATCAATCTGAAGGTGTGAAATTTATTAACAATTTATTTACAATTTATCTACATGATCAAACGTGTAAAAAAATTTGTTTCATTCTATTGGCTAAACTCCGAAGGCAGTATCAAATTCTTCTTGTGATATCTGGAAAAATAATGAAATAAACAAATTACGAACACGATGAAATATTTAGTTCGATTTTAAAAATATCATTCGACATTTACCTTCTTCTTTTTTACTTTTTTCAAAAGGGCAATATCTTTGGCCAGCTCCTCCAAGTCTTCTTCACTGGGTCCCTTCTTCCTCTTTTTCCCCTTGATCCCCTCACTTTCCTGCTTCCGCTTCAATTTCTCTTTTCTCAGTCGTCTTTTGTCCTTCCTTTCCAACTTGCTCTGTTTCGATTTTGACCACGCTTCGCTATTTACCTTTTTGAATTTATCGTTTTTATTCTTGGGCCACACACCGGTCTCCTGAAACTCTTTCAAATTCGCCTTCCTTTTTGCCTCGCGCTCTTTATTTTTATACGCAATACTATTCAGATCAATGTCTACTTCTTTGAAACTCGACAAATCCACGTTTCTAACCTCTGGCATTCGTGGCATTTTCAGTAACCCGAAACCCATTGCCACTTTACCCATATCGAGGTCTTTACAGCGCAAGATTAAATTACATTCGTGTTTCTTGTACGATTGGATGAAAGAGACAAAGGCTCGATTTGCTTTGTCAAAGTACAGCCTATCGGACAACTGACTTTTTCTCATGCGTTGAAGACACTGTTCAACAATTTCCGGCGAAACTTCGATCTTTGTCTCCACTAGTTGGACCTTTTGATTTTTGTTTATAAAATTTACATAGGCATCTTCTGATTGTAGAAGAAAGAGTAGAGCATTGCCAGTGTTTCCGATTCTTGCAGTTCGTCCACATCTGAAATGAGTACCAGTTTTGTTAAATTATTGAAATTTAACGGAAACTGTTTAAAATTTAATAATGTTTGAATAAAATACCTGTGTACAAAGTTACTCGCTGTTGAAGGTGGGTCGTATTGCAAAACCCAGTCTACCTCTGGGACATCAATCCCTCTAGCCATCACATCGGTACAAATCATTAAACCACTTTTCAAATTACGATACTGGTCGAATATTTTGTACCTTTTATCTTTCATCTTTCCATGAAGTGATAAAATTGTTGTTTTCGGCAACATTCTAAAATTGATTTTGATATTGATTCAATAAATAATAATCCATTTAATTGTACACAAATAAATGTCACTTACGTTTCTATAATGTGACTGAAATAATCGACACTGGCACAAGTGGAGAAAAATATCATATACTTGAGATCAGTCCCTTTACTTTTGATAAAATTAATCAAAGCAGCCAATTTTTTGTCAGCCTCGACGATGGCGTAATTGTTCTGCAGTTTAACAGGCGTTGAGATGTTTGACTTCTCTTTGACCGAGACTAATGTCGGGTTTCTTAAACCCGCTCGAATTAAATTTTGCAATTCTTTCGTCTGGGTCGCTGAGAATAATCCTGTCCGTCTTTGTCGAGGCAGGAAACTTAGAATCGTGTTTAGCTTCGGAGCGAAACCTAAATCCAGTAACTCGTCTGCTTCATCCATAACTAAAAATTCCTAAAGAGCAATATAAGAAATGCACAATATAAAAAATTATACAAACTATAAATACTTTTAAGTATAATTTTGACTAAAAAATTTTATAAAAAATACCAAAGATTTGACACGGGAGGCCAGATTCAACTTTTTGCAATTCGAAAATGAATCTTCAAGTCGTCCAGGTGTGGCGATGATGATGTTGCAACCTTGTTCAATCTTTTTAACGTCATTATCCATCGACGTTCCTCCAATCAGGAGAACTTGTTTGATAGACGGTATAACTTTGAGAAAATTTTCCAGCACGTTGCTTGTCTGCATTGCAAGTTCACGAGTTGGCGAAATTACTATGCCACCTATTTCCACATTTTTCCAAGGTTCAGCACGTTTCTAAAAGAAAAAATAAAATTCGTCAATAAATAATTGTAAATAAAATCCAATTTAGTTATTTTTGTATTCACTTTTTCATCAGTTTAAACAGAATTTCTTTTACCTGCATCAGTTCTAACATTGGTATCAAAAAGGCAAGAGTTTTTCCACTTCCAGTGACAGCCTCAGCTGCTACATCTTTTCCACTTAACAACAAAGGAATACATGCAGCCTGAAGAATGAAAATATTTTAAAAAATCAAACAATTCATTAAACACTAAAAAAAACAGAAACAAAAATTTTGTTTATAAGAATATACTTTACCTGAACAGGAGTCATAGAATGAAATTTCATCTGTTCCAATGTTTTCAAAACCTTTTCACTCAATTTTGGTTCCATTTCATCCCACTTATCGGTTTCCATGATGACAGTTTGTTGAAACAATTGTAAATCGGGAAGTGTCAATTTTTGTTATTGTCGTTGTGACACAACAACCCACGTGTTATTCTTGACATAACAATAACAGTTTCATTTCGAAAAGTGAGGTTATGTGATGACTTCACGCAAGTGATGACGAACCGTACTCAGAATTGTTGCAGCTAGCGAGGGAGATAGTGGAGCGGACTGTCGAGAGGGATTTCCGATGTTATGGTTATGATAACTTTTTTACCGTCGATAATGACAGTTTATAATAACGTTTACATATTCACGACACGCAATTTTATTTACTGAAGGAGCAAAAACAAAGTGGCATCTTATATTAATATCGTAGACGATGACAATATGTGAGTTTCTTTATCTTAATATTTTCCTTTTTCAAATTTTATTCAACTTGACTTTTAAAATCAAATCTAGTTACAGTTGAAATCATCTGCAAATGTTTATTTTTTTAGGTGATGACAATTTTATCAACTTGACCAAATGATATTGAGTATTAGATAGATATAATTTATTCACCAACAATGGAAGATAGTCAGGAAATCATTAGAAACGACTACACGGAGATAATAAGGCCACTGACATGGAAGGTGAAAGTATCCTACGGTGTGGGACACGTTTTAAATGACATCTGTGCCTCTATGTGGTTTACCTATCTGTTGGTATTCTTTTATTATGTTTTGGGATTCGATGCATCCTTATCTGGTGCAGTCCTATTGATCGGACAGGTCGCAGATGCTTTGGCGACGCCTTTTGTGGGATTGCACTCAGATAAGAACGATGACTTTTGGCTTTGCCGATACGGCAGAAGGAAATCCTGGCACTTATTAGGTGATTCATCAGCAGTTATCACAATTCTTTTTGTTCGCATCTTCAAAGTTGCTGAATAATATAAGCGAAATGTTCTTATGAATAGTAAAAAAGTTGTATTTTACTTTTTTTTTTCAGGTACGGTGTGTGTCATTTTTGCCTTTCCTTTCATCTTTTCCGAGTGCCTTGGATGTCAAAATTCTCATCAGTGGGCTCAGCTTATTTATTACGCTGCCTTTGTAATAATATTCCAATTCGGCTGGGCGTCAGTACAGATATCACATCTTTCGTTGATAGCTGATCTAACGCCAAAAAATGAGGAAAGAACTTTGCTCACGGCAATCAGGTAATCAATACAAATCAGCAAGATTTGAAATTTATAATTACTTTATGATATGAAATTAAAAAAAAATATATATTCTCTGATTCGATTTTTGTATATTAATATAGGTACGGTTTTACTGTATTTTCAAACATACTCATTTATTGTGTAACGTGGGCAGTGTTACACGTGACAAGCACAGATGCGGATGCTCAAATTGGTCCTCAAGATTTGCACAAATTTCGAAGCATTGTTCTAGTCGGTTTGGGAGTTGGCATAGTGACGACTATAATTTTCCATGTTTGCGTTTCAGAAGAGAATAATTATGTACCCAGAGGTAATCAAGTCAAAGTTGTATCAAATTTATGATGAATTATTTTTCAATACAAGTGCCAGTAATGAAAGTTGTCGTTTTCAACAGCAATGAGTAAAAATCAATGTTCCTCACTCGTGTTGAAAATAACAATTTTTCGCACTCATGTTGTAAGTGACGACTTTCTGTACCAGTGAAAAAATTTACTATGTCATTTTTGTAGGTGGGTCTCAACGTACTCAAAGATTGGCAGGCACATTGCTGAAAGACAAACAATTATATCACCTAGCATGCGTTTATACTTCGACGCGTTTGTTTGTGAATCTGTCCCAAGTGTACGTTCCAATGTACCTCCACGAGACACTCCACATGGCTGCTACTTCCCTGGCCGTAATACCATTGATAATGTACTTAAGTAGTTTCAAGAGTGCCCTAGTTATTGAGTACTTGAACACTAAATTCGGAAGAAAAATTGCATACCTGTTGGGAGCAATTTTTGGACTCTCTGCTTGTGCGTGGATCTGGTTCGGAAAAGGAAAATTTTTCGTCAAGTTGTGGATTTATCCTCTGTCTCTTTTATTGGGTAATTGAAGCTCTTTTCTATCTTTAAGCCAATAAAATTAGAATTAAGGCAGTTGTTACATAATTATTAACAATCATGTAACAAAATTAAAAAGTTTATTTTATAATATATTTTAAATATCTGAAGAATGCTCATTAAGTATGATATTTTTTAGGTGCTGGTGGTTCTTTCATGCTAGTTACTAGTCTTGGATTGACTGCAGACTACATTGGTCAGCACACTGAAAGTGGTGCTTTTGTGTACGGTATGATGAGTTTTGCTGATAAACTTTGCAATGGAGTGGCTGTTTTTTTGATTCAATATTTGTAAGTTTTCATCAACTCAATACAATATTGCTCCAGCGAATAATTAAACTTTCTGTTATTAATCCAGTTTAATTTTTGTTATTACAGTAAATGTCCTGTGGGTTGTCAGGATTATTTTCAGTATATCCTAACGTTTGTTTGTGGCGGGTCTGCTCTTTTCGGATTGCTTTCAATGCTTACGATGCAGCCTTTCGTTCGAGATAACAGTACGGATTATTTGACTGTTGATGAATTAATTATTAATATTAATTATAATTAATCAGACGAACTAATCAATTTTGCTTTTCGTTTGTCAGGTTTCCAGACACTGAATAACGATACAACTGAATCTTCCGAAGAAAGAACTGCACCCACTCCAGAGGGCCTTCCGAGTTGAGAGTATTATAAGATTTTTAAACTCAGAAATTACCAGATCTGTGGCTAATTTAAACATGATATTTATTTATTTTTCAATTATTTTATCCTCAAATGAAAATCAAAATCAAGTATTAATAATTTTTTACTTTTGACTCAGAACTAGATGAATCTATATTTTTCACATTTGAAGAGTTTATTGATTTGTAAAAATCAGTTGTTGTGATGAACCAAGTTACTCAGAGGTCAATTACTTTGACCGTGCATTATCTTTTACTCTGAATATTAGTTATATCAAAGAATATACAAGAAACAAACATTTCTGTCACAACGATTGACTCGATTATTTATTTTTCGACTAAAGTATTATATACATAGTTGACAGAGACATGTTATTAAAAACGTTACAATAATTTCCAAGAGACAATTTTGATCTATAAAATTTTACGACAAATGAAAATCAGAAGGCATTACTAGTGAGAATTTCTAATGTGTATAACCACAATATATTTACTGTAACATATTTTTGTGCAATAAATCTGAACCTCTTTAGAGGTTCTTTCTCTTCTCTAATCTCCAAATGAATTTACAGTTACGAAATAAAAGCAAAGGTTCAGGGGGATCAAAAAAAGCTGCCGACCAAATTTGTTTTCAGGAATGCATTGAATTTATTATTCCTTCATAAGAATCGCTCGGTTGAAATTGATATATAAGAAATTTGAATTGCAATAAGAAACGTTACAGATTAAGAATAAATAAATAAATAATCGTGATAAATTTAATATTCCTCGGCACCCTCGCCCTCGCCCTCGGCAGAGTCCATGCCAACCTCCTCGTAGTCTTTCTCGAGTGCGGCCAAGTCTTCGCGAGCCTCTGAGAATTCGCCCTCCTCCATACCTTCGCCCACGTACCAGTGCACGAAGGCACGTTTCGCGTACATGAGATCAAACTTGTGATCCAAGCGAGCCCAGGCTTCGGCTATGGCAGTGGTGTTGGACAGCATGCACACGGCGCGTTGCACCTTGGCAAGGTCCCCACCCGGGACAACGGTTGGTGGCTGATAATTGATACCAACTTTGAACCCAGTTGGACACCAGTCGACGAACTGGATAGTCCTCTTGGTCTTGATCGTGGCAATCGCAGCATTGACATCCTTCGGAACGACGTCGCCTCTGTAAAGCATACAGCAGGCCATGTATTTTCCGTGTCTGGGATCACATTTGACCATCTGATTAGCTGGTTCGAAACAGGCGTTCGTGATCTCAGCAACGGACAGCTGTTCGTGGTACGCCTTCTCGGCGGAGATCACCGGGGCGTAAGTGACGAGAGGGAAATGGATACGCGGGTAGGGCACCAAGTTCGTCTGGAATTCCGTGAGGTCGACATTGAGAGCGCCGTCGAAACGCAACGAGGCTGTTATTGATGAGACGATCTGGCCAATCAGTCGGTTCAGATTGGTGTAGGTCGGCCGCTCGATGTCGAGGTTGCGTCTGCAGATGTCATAGATGGCCTCGTTATCGACCATGAAAGCGCAGTCGGAGTGCTCAAGAGTGGTGTGGGTCGTGAGGATAGAGTTGTAAGGCTCGACTACAGCGGTGGAAACCTGGGGCGCGGGGTAGATCGCAAACTCGAGCTTCGATTTCTTGCCATAGTCGACGGAGAGTCGTTCCATAAGCAGGGAGGTGAAACCAGAGCCGGTGCCTCCGCCGAACGAGTGGAAGATGAGGAACCCTTGCAGACCGGTACATTGATCAGCGAGCTTGCGGATCCGGTCGAGCACAAGGTCGACAATTTCTTTGCCGATTGTGTAGTGGCCTCTTGCGTAATTGTTCGCGGCATCTTCTTTCCCGGTGATCAGTTGCTCGGGATGGAACAGTTGTCGGTAGGTTCCAGTTCGAACTTCATCTGTAATTTTTGTTTGTTTATTAAATTGAAAAGAAATTGTGTACAGTTGGGTATAAGAGAAAGTTGTGATACTAAGTCGGATATCAATGTATTAATGTGTTATTTTGCTATTCAAAGGGTGAAATAAATTTATTGATAGTAATTTCACAGAATGAAATGTATTTCTTTTTTAAATTAAATTAAATGAATTTTATTTTGAGTGAATTGATACTTTACCAACTACGGTAGGTTCGAGATCGATAAAGACAGCTCTAGGCACGTGCTTTCCGGCTCCAGTTTCACTGAAAAAAGTGTTGAAACTGTCGTCGCCACCGCCTATCGATTTGTCTGACGGCATCTGACCGTCGGGTTGAATGCCATGTTCCAAGCAGTACAGCTCCCAGCATGCATTCCCTATTTGCACACCGGCTTGTCCAACATGGATTGAGATACATTCACGCTGTCAACACATTTGTCAATTAGTAACAATTTTAGAAGCTTTTTCCATTTTCAAACATAAGTTACATGAAAGATTGAAATATTGAAATTAAAGTATAAAAAGAAAGATGAGACAAAATTTTGAAACAGATTTGATATTCCGATTTCAGTTACAATATTATAGATGCGTTTGTGTTTTGTCATTCGTATCCATATTATTAAATAAAAACACAAACATGAATCCATTTTGAAAAAAAAAAAAAAAAAAAAAAAAAAAAAAAAAAAAAAAAAAAAAAAAAAAAAAAAAAAAAAAAAAAAAAAAAAAAAAAAAAAAAAAAAAGCAAAAAACAAAAAACGATCGACGGGAATGAAACAAAATGGACATACATAACGGAATTGAATGTACCATCTAAAAGAAAATTGTGAAACAAATTTGATATTTGAACAAATCAAAATGTTTAGATGACTTTCTGTGTCGTCGTTTATACAAAAACACAAACATAAAGCCCATTTTTGAACGTATCAAAACGTGATTGAATGTATATACAAAGCATCGATTATTATCTAAAGACAGACTTACTACTAACTTAGATCTACCTTCCATCTTATCCTAGACAACAAAAATTATAAACAAGAAAAAACGCTTTCAAAATTATCACAATCATAAATAACTAAACAAATAATGAACGAACTTTCTTAAACGAACAAAAAAAAAAGAAACTGAAATTCAAGATCGATAAAAGTGCTCGGATTTTGTATTTCGCCGAACGCAAAATTTGTATTGTTTGCAATCAATATTTATGTCTAACAAGCTGAATTCAAAATTACAATATGACACTTACCATTTTGGTCGATTGAAGTTAATAACTTCTAAGAGATAATTGAGACAATTATTTCAACAGAAGTCGGCAATGAGGTTCCGCTGAAGTTGCTCGAAGCCCTGCTCTTGAATGGAATGACGCGGCGCCGCCTCGAAACTTAGCAACCGACTGTTTCACGCACACACACTCGAATCAACGGGCGCAACCGGATTGGTCCGATCGAAAACGTGACTCAAGCTTCCGTATAATTTGTCGTGGATCAATAATCGGATGTGAGAACGAGGGTGTGTGCACGAGTTAATATCGAACCACCTTATGCAAGACGATCAATTTTACGCGCAACGTTTATGTTTATATCGAATTGTTTCCAGTGTTTGTCATTCAAAAATTGTAACGAACAACTTTTGGAAGATGTCATTTAAATTCATCAAAATTAAAATAATAGTTGGAAAGTTATTATTTTTCCCCGAAGATAAAGTAAACAAATAATTAAATAAATAATTAGAACGGACAAAACTATAAATTAATTTTAAGATGTAAGTACAGTAACAAAATTTCCATATCTGCAACTAACTTTGACATCAAAGTTTTATTATAAGAAGTACAATAAAATGATATAATTTTAACAACGGAATAATCGTTTTGTTAACAATTTTTTGTTCGTATACTTTCATTATCTGATAAATAATTCCGTAGACAGATTTTTGGAACATTTTTTTTTAGATTAGACTATAAGAAATTCCTTAAGCAGGCTATCAAATACAAGTTCATTTATGAATCTAACAAATTAATACAACAAAATGGAAGAACATCTAGTTATTAAAATAATAACAAATGAACGAACCAAAAATGGCAGTTGACAAAATTTCATAAGAGTTATCACAACTATTAAGATTCGATTTTATTTCACTTCTATTTTTTGATTATTTCGTACTGTTTTTAAAATTTGTTTTATATAAAATTGTATTGTCATCTAAAAAATCGAATTGATGTACTGATTTTCATAAAAAACGCACTTTTTCCTTTTTTTTTTTTTTTAATCATACCGCTGTCAAAAAATCTTTCCCATCAAATATTATTTTCAATCTGACAAACAAATTATTTATTGTATGTACAAACCATTGCGAGTTATTTCCTGAGTATCACCGTTTTATAAATAGATATAAAAAATTAGGTCTCGGTTGGCGAAAACGTTTGATTAAAAATGATAATTTTAACGAACCAGTATATAAATATAATGAGAACAACTCAAGTTTGTATTTTCCATTCATCGATTACAGACACTCAATTATCATCTCAACGTTTTTTTTTCTATCATTTTGATATTCATTTTCTTTTAACTATTTTACTTTTCTATCCTTTAAGACTAATTAATTAGCAATAGTTTCCATTATCTCAGTGACATAACTACCAAAGATGAGCCGCCGGGGCAACAGTTTCTGCTATATTTTATTCTTCTAACTCTACACAAATTCGATCCTTCTATATGTATTTTGTCCTAACATTGAACATCACCAATTTAATATTAAACATTGTCTTCAAGATATGTAGTTACATCACTGCTACTAAACTATTCTCTTCTCTCATTGGACAATCAAAAATCAAAAATCCAAACATTTGTAACACATTTGTATATATAAAAATCAATATTCTTTCCTCTGTTTCAGAAATAAATAATCAGTGGCAGTTACCAATCAAAAACTTTTGCGCACAAAGATGCCTGCATTCATCGTGCAAAAGCGCCTCACAACTTTATAAAATTCGTGTTAAAACGTCCCCAGAAATTCTTCAACTTTAACATTTGTTAGGAATTTTCAAGAAGTGCATATAGAAAACTTCACAAAAAACTCCACAACAAGATGTCTTCTGAAACGCAATCCTTATTAATTCTTGATCAGTTTTCAAAATCAAAAATTTCTGGACAGCTTTATCACGATCATTTAAAATCGGTATGTACATCTTGGATCAAAAACTCATCATCAACAATACGGAATTCAATCTTAAGAACTAAACTTTGGTATTTCAGGTCTGCGCCTCTAGATCGTGTCGGTGCTGTCGTACCAAGGTGGCATCCAGTTGGGCGGCGTTCGGTTCCTCGGTCTGTCTCTAGGCTGGCTGGACAGAAGGTTGCTGGACGAGTACTCGGAATTACTGTTTTGATCAAAGTCTTGGGTCCTTCGACGTGCGTGTGACTCGTTATTGTTGCTGTTTACTTTTGGTGGATCGTTATCGAGCACCACAAACGACTCGGTGCTCGCCGAGCCCCGTTTTTCTTTATTGGCAAAACTTGGAGAGTAAGAGCGAATTGTGATTTCAGGCAACGGCGATGGCTTTTGGCTCGCATCCCGTTCCTTTTCGGAAGACTTGTGAACAGACGGCGATCGGTTTCGCGTTCGACCGCTTCTCCCATCCTCATCCACGTTGTACACGTGCAAACGATAGGACGGGCTTGGAGATCGGTTCTGTAGGATCGAACGATCGGCAAAGTCCAGGTGCGTTGGACGAGGCGCTCGAGATAATCTGCAATTATCAAACTGAATTCAAATCACAACCATTCACAATGTTATTTCGCCGATTTTATATAATACTTTACTTTTTGAAATAATATCTGATGAATCCGAAATGATTCATTTGCTACTCATAATGTTCAACAAAAATCTAGGCAACTTAAACCTGTTAGAAATGAAAAGAACAAAATTATAAAGTCCCATCAAGGTAATAAAAATTATTTGCAATTATTATAATTGATTAAATTAAGCATAAGTCATTGTCGATAAACATCTGTAACTTGCAGTACAGACCTTCTGGTAGGAACCGGCGGTTTATCTACAATGCTCTCCTCGTGGACCCTCGTCTGGAGAAGCTGGAAAGCGTCCTGATCCTCCGCCGCATTGATCGCACCGAAGTTTTGACCATTGCTTAGATTCGACCAGTAACTATCATTCCTGGAAGCACTTGTACTGCGTTCGCGAGGCCGTCGCGGCAGCTTTCTATCATCCAGATAGTCAATGTAATTGTCAGTTCTTCTTGAGTGATACTGCTTAAGGTACTCCGGTTGGATATCGTAGTCATGCTCCAACTTGATGTTTGGTGGCACCATGAAAGGGTCAGGTCTAGGTAGACGAGCCGGTCCCAGGTACTCTCTGGAGCCACTCTTAGATCCCAGAACCACGCTCACTCGACCCGAAGATGGCCCAGAACGCAAATTAGAAGGCGACCGGAAGGATGGTCGGTCTTTCGGTAGGTCCAGATGGATGGATTTGTACTCAGGATCTTGGTCGATCTTCAGAGGAAATTTCGCAACCGATGACGTAGGCGTCACTTTGGTACCGTCCGCTTTTCCAATCGCGTTGTCACGTTTGTATATCACCGGTCTTTCTCTGGCAAAGTTCTGTAACAAAAAGTGTTTGACAAAATGATTGTAATTGCATCGTCAAAAATTGTTTCGAGTGGTTGCGAAGATTGTCGGTGAAAAAAAAGAAAGGTTGCGATCACCTTGTAAGCATCTTTGTACTCGGGAATTTCCGGTGGCGGTCCTTTGAGATCCTCCAACTTGGCCACCAATATCTTCATGTCATCCTCGCGTTTTTTCTCAATCTCGCTTCTCAGATCGCTCGTTTGGTTCTTCTCTTCCGCTTCCACGTCCTTCGCCAGTTCCTCCATCAGTTGCGCTTGCCTTGATCTCGGACTGACGAAATTTTTTGTCATCTCAGTTGAATCGTAAAACTGACCGCCGGGCTTCAGATGCGAAGTTGGAATTTTACATTCTTGACGAGCGGCTTGAACATAGAGATTAAAAAATCATCTTAATTAGTCAAAAGTCAATTTTGATTTAATAATGTTTTTGCGACTGTTTGAAAGAATTGCAAATTATGTCCATACCAGCGATATCAAATTCCTTAAAAACATCCATGTACTCGGGCAGGAATCTCGATTCACCCTCAAGTCTAAGATGATCATGATGACGAAACAATTCTGATCTTTTGAATCCAAGAAAAGGGACATACTGATCGTGGTTCTCAGTTGAAATTGCGAAATCACCCTCAAGCTTCAGATTAGTTGGGGTACGCATAGGTTTTGGACGTTTAACGTTTATCCAGCGGACGAACTTGTCACATTTCTCCGTTGTTGTTTCAATATCGCCTTCCATCTTGAGGGAGGTGGCTCGACGAGCCAGTTGAGGTCTGTGAAATCCTTCATACGAGACGAATGCTGAGTATTCTGTGGTCGCATAAAATTCGTCAGGCTCAGCTGTGTCATTTTCAACTCTGAAATTTGTTACTTCAGTTATTCTTTTTTGTATTAACCCTTAACACACTATATTTTATCGATGACTTTGAAAACAGTATCAATTGAAAATATAATTCCGAGTTTCAACGTTTGAGGTATGATACATTTTTTAATTTGATGCAAATGATTTTATATTTACTCTTTCATTGTGGAAGATTCCTCGGTGGGCTCAATGGCAGTGTTAATTTGTTCCTCGTTGTCTAAATCTTTTAAATCATCTAAAACACTGAAACTGGATATGGATCTCCTGGGACTAGGATCGGCAGATTCGGATTTGGCTACGTCTGATTTACTCTCTATGGTGGGCAGTAAGGATTCAGCTACAAGTTCATCTTCGGCCTCCTCTTCAGCTGGCTCCTTTTCTTCGCCAGTTTTTTCTGTTCCCCATATGTTTCCCTGTAATATAAAACGATTCCAATAAAATAACTTAGATTTACCCATACGTCTGACCAAAATGAATCTATACTACTTAATTCTGATACAATCAATAGATGATTTATACGATTTAAATCCCTACTTCACAAAATCAATGAATTAGTTGAAAACCTATACAAAATTCAGACAAGAGTATATCTTTTCAATAAATATTCGAGTTTTTTTTGAGTCCACAAAGTTACGCGCGCGAAACCGCACTAGGTTTCGACTTCCTAGTTGAACTTATTAAGCATGCAAATAGAGCCTTAACACACACACGCAATAATAATTATTTTCTTCTCTACATGTGCTGTTAAGCAACTATTCGTCATATTTCTGAAGAACGAGAATACTGTGTTACATTTTTTTTAATTCCTTGTGATTTCAGCACGAGATTTTGTTTTACCATATGTAAAGTGAATTTTTGTTTGCATTGTTCAGTTTTGAAATTCTTTTCGATCATTCTTTAAATAACAATTGACAAAAATAAATTTTAAAAATTATTCCTTTTAAAAATTGTATTCAATAGTAAGTAAATTAGTAAGCTGATTATTTTATAGGATTTACCTTGGCAGCTCTATAAATGTCGTCTGTACTACGAAAAGCGTAGCGATATTCGGTAATTAAGTCTTTCATATCGTCCTGGTTAGGACCGAGGGTGTCTTTTGGATGTGCCTCGACACGCCTCCGTCGAAACCGAGCCAAATTGTCTACAGTCAGGCCGTCTATGAATGCCCATTGCTGCCTCCTACGACGTGACGTCTGAGTCCTTCTTTTATCTTGATTTGCTAGCTCGGTGTCGGAAGAGGATTTATCAATTCCGTAGGAAGACTTTGCCCTGAAAAGGTATCATAATTTACGTTAATTAAACACCATTAAAATCAACATTTGCCAATGTTTCAAATACATGACAAAAATTGTCTTTCATTTTCAGGAACAATTTCTGTGACTTTGGATGGAATGTGGAGTAAGTCTGTGGTACAAAGGCGAACTAAAACGTTTTTTTTGTACGGATATCTAGGCTGTTGCATATATACCAGGAAGTGCCAGACGCAACCAATCGATCTATACAAAACAAGACCTCAAGAAAGAAAGGGAGAAAAAAATCGATTCAATTTATTAACGACTTTCGCACATGGAAACTGAACAATGGAGAGCAAAACTGTGCCAGTGGCTGTGGCTTTACAAAAATTGTTTTCGATAATTATGCGTCGACGTGACATGTCTGCATGTGACAGAAAAAAAGTATACACGAATTGAATAGGAATATTCGAATGAAACATCAATTTTGTATGAATATTTTTAAATCCATTCATCCATTTAAATGCATGAATTTGAGTAATTTCTCTTGTACGCCCCTTCGGTTGAACAGTTTTTAATTCAATTCAAACACGTTACTCGGGAGGAAATTAAAATTGGAGTATAATTTTTTAATCTTTTAATAAAATTGATTGCAGGAAAAAAAGGGGTGAGGCAAGCGAAGTAAAGGTTAATAACACGTAACGTAAACATGTAAGTTCACTTGCGACCAAGAGGCAAGGCGTAAATCATGTCAGAAGGTATTTGCAAAAATGTAGTTTTAAATACTGGCAATGTGCGATAATAGCGTTGAACCATTCAAAAGCGGTTAACACATTGCTATCCATTTTTCGACCCACAAAACCGATAAGTGATAAATGGGGTTTTAGACATGCAAAATAATCGGCCAATCTGTCTTAATCTCTCATATTCTTCCTCGTATCAAACCGCGAATACACCGCGAACCATTCAGGTCACCAAGTTAATCGAATATACGCGGAACTGATCCTGTTTAAAAAAAGGCAAAGTAGCACATCTTGATACGACAATGTTAGGCTGATTCATAAAGTTGTTTCTGTTTTTTTAATTTCAAGTTTCTGATACTTTTGTTGTATTATTAGGAACCAAGAAAAAAAAGCTCTTGGAATATACAACTTTGAAAAACTGCATAATTTTGAAATAACGTCTGAACAAAGAACGAAATTGTATCCTGCAAGACAATTCGACTTGCATTAATTTACATTTCGCTCCGGGTTTTATTTATGGTTATGATAAATACGGGTTTATGCATGCAACTTCCAGATCTAATCGTTTCTCAAAATGAAATCATCCAGCGCTTAGATTAGTCTTGAATTGAATTGAATATCATTTGAGAATTTGGTTTATTGATTTTTCCAAACAATTTATTTAACACATACAATTGTTGTTTCTCTTAAAAATAATGAGCAAAAGATAAAATTTAAAAAAGAATTTGTCCACTGAAAAACTGGTTTTTGAAATCAACAACGAACCTTTGAATCTCGAACGTTAATTATGACAATATTTGATACAATATTTGAGTAACAAAATCAATTTGTTTAATATCCCCAGCGTTGATGAAATTAATGTTTGGATAATTTTGCAGGACAAACGGTGAAACGTGAGGATTTGGTATTAAGCGACGGAGTATAATGCGGAAGGGCTGGCTTCGTACGGCGACCCGTTGACCTAGATATAGTTGAGCGGCGTGATCGTGATTCATTTGCATGTGCCGGCAAATAAATGTCCCGCGCACGCGGACACACGCACACGCAACAGCCCGTTCACACGGGGTCAGTAGTTTCGCCGGGTTCGTCCGATTCAATCTGACGCATTTCTACGCCACAAGCTGCACGCGAACCGCCTTCCGCCGACAAACTTCCCTTTCTTTATTGCTTGCGCATATTAACGTTTTTTTCATCGCAGTCACATATTACTCTTTCTCAACGTCTTGACTTTTATATTTTTAGACTTTCCTCATTACTCGTTGTGTCAATTACGAAAATTTTCCAGCCTCTGAAAAAGGAAATTAAGTAACGAGCAAAAACGATTGAGACAAACGGTTCGGTAATATTGTAAGAGGTGTGCAACTTTCTTAAGCGAGCGAAATTTTTCAAGCTAGTTGTGAGGCGATTAAAATCAAGTCAACCCTTTGAAGCTCAGCGAGGATCGCGTGCGCGCTATATCGAGATTGCTGAAAGCGAGGCTCACTTCTGATGATTACAAAGCATCGTCAGAACAGCGAGAATGATGAAAAATATAAAAATGAATCTCATCGTCAATTGAGTGTGATTTATGCACAGGAAACAAAACCCAGATTCGCAAAATTATCGGCTCATTGATTTTGTACTTTTAAGATACACTGATGCTCGTTCGTGGTTGACCCTAATGATCAAACATTGAGGTCTTTGCATTCGACTAACGAAATTAATTTGACACTTGAAGGAATCTAATGAAACGGTTTCAATTTCCAATTACGTTGGCTTGTTGTTTCAACTTACTGATAAATTATCTAAAAGCTTGAAATATCGAATATCAAGTTCATTATATTCGAACTATAGTATATATTTTTAACTGCTTTTATTATTAATTATGAATCATGATTAGAAAAGATACTTTTAACTTTTATTGATTAATCAGTAAAAAAATATGTTAAAATTAACTCCTCTTCAATTTTTCATTATTATAATTACATGTAAAATGGATGTTTACAACTTTAATTCAATTATTATTTCATTCTAAACTCAGCGTTACGTCTATCAACTAAAAATTGTATGAGTCTTTGGCATTTAAATTTCAAAATTAAATACCCATCAGCTCTTTAAATCTATTTTTTTTCGTTGTAAATACTATGTGAAACTGATTTTTTTAAAGGAAAATTGTAGTTTTGAATTATTTTCTCTCATTCAAAAAATTTCCGATTCAAAATTTTGAAAATTTTTTCCCTGGCAGTTGCTTAAATAGGACCTCCCGTCGACGGTATACCGAGCTGAACGGCAGTTTCGCGGGGATGTAGCTCAGTGGTAGAGCGTTCGCTTTGCATGTGAAAGGCCCCGGGTTCGATCCCCGGCATCTCCAATTTTTTTGCATTTGCAACAAAAAAATGAGCAACAATTTCCCAATTTAATAAAAAAAGTCATGCCGGATGAAATTTTATAAATTTTTTGCTCAAACAAAGTCGTTCTCAGTTCAGCTTGACAGAACAAACAGCAGAATCGAACCTCATCAGCTTCATTTCACTGATAAACTAATTTACAAATTATCCTTCAGTGAAACGTAAAATGAAACTGAACAGCAATTAATAATTTAAAACTCCATTTATAATACAAAAAAAGACCACAACCTGTTGTCGACGTTTTCTTAGACGTTTTCAATATTAATTTCCAATTTCAACCAGGTCTGATAAAAACATACAACTTATGTATCGCAAAGCTGTCTAGTTGATTAATTTAATAAAAAATCAATAGTGCAATTTCGTCAAGCAAATTATCATACGGACAATTTTAACAAGACCTACTCTGTCATGTTTAAACATTAATTCGACGATGAAAAGTTTTATCAATTCAACGAAACCATTCATTTTATCAATATTTTACAAGCTACGAAAATTCGATTGAAACAGTACAAAATAAAAGTGTCCAAAAAATCAAACAAGCCAGACAAACATTGGATGCATTGATCAAAACAGATGAAACCGAGATGGAAAAAATTGACTGATAAGAAAAATCTGATTGACAAGAATAAAATATTGATAAGAAACTGATAAGAAAAGTCGGTAGGACGATTAAGAACAAGAGGTGTGATTGAGCCGACTTTGTTTAAGGACTGAGCAGGCTGAGAGCGTGCGGATAGTTTGCAAAAACGGTTACCTCTTTCCGGAACGATTTTTCTTGCCATCGCCCATCGCATAATCGGTTCTCGGCGTTATTGACACTTGACGTTGCGCAAAGTGTTGTTTATTTTTTATTATAAAAAGCGCGTTCGAGTTTTGCGAGCCGCGCGCGGTGCGCTCGTCTTCGACTGGGACGCGAGACGTTAAAAAGACGACGACGGGGTCGGAGCGAACGCCCGAGCTATAGCTACCAGTCGAGAGCTCTATTGAACACCCCGTGCGCGCAGCTTTCACTACGGGGCTGCACGTGCAGTCGAGTTTAAACTACCAGCCAGTTCAAATGCCGAATTGACCTAGTCACGATGGTCGGTTCAACCACCTATCACCTCCTCTAATCTATCTACCCCTGTAACGAGAAAAAAAATTTTTTCATATCAACTTCTGTCATTTTTATTCTCTTTGGAGCAATTAAAAATTGCCACTTGAATTCTAATTGCTTCAATAAAACAATATTAAGAACGTTCAAAAAACCTTTCAGAATATTCTTACAACTTTAAATGAATGAATAATGAATAATTAATTTGAATCAAACTTTAAAATCTGTTGGAATTGCAAAACATTGAATAATAATTGTTAAAAAAAAAGTTTTGTTGGAAAATTGGCGCTTAGGTGTTTTATGTCAATGAAGCATTCATAAAGAACAGCAAAATACGTCACAATTGTTGGTATACACGCAGAATTATATTCATCCAGCGGTGTATAAATATCCGGATTTAAATGACGTAAAACTATCGATGCGATGAAAAGAGAGTATTCGAGCAGGTCTCATTCCAAAGCCATTGTCAAGTACGTTGCATCGCGATCGATCAGCAACCCGTATCGGATCGATCTGCGTTTCTATACTGTTTACTTAAAAATTGACAGGTGCATGTTTGTTCATTTATTTACATCACTTTTGTTGCTATAAATGACCCCGAGTAATTACCTTCTGTCAAGTTCAATGTTGCCGCTCAAATCAAACGATCTAAATTTTATATGAAAATTCATCGAAACCTGTAAATCGTATGATATATATATTCATAAAAAGCGTTATTACATCAAAATTAAAGTTCACTCCGAACGAAATTGTTTGGTAATATTATAAAAGTTTATAAACATCTGTATATTTTTTTTTAATCTTAAATAAATGAACAAAGCGAGTTTTTAAATCAAAAGGTTTGAATAGCATTGTGTCGATCAGTGTTGCCACAATAACGTTGCACAAACATTGTAACTGCTTTGTCAAGTTGTCGGCACTGCGCATCTGTCAAAAATCCAAAACAAACAGGTTAGGTAAGTTGTGACCGTGTGATATAATACGTTGCGTTACATACCTGAGATTTTGTCAAGCATAATGTGTCAAAAATGCGCAGGTAGGCTGTTTTCAAACTAACGGTGACATCGGAGGGAACAATCAGTGGTACTGTGCGCGTGACTGCCAGCAAGATGAATTCTTATCCATTTTAAAAGCAGATGTTGCTTTGTGTCGCTCCAAAAACAAGATGAACAAGAACATGAATTCCCCGACGAAGCTCACGGAGTTTGCACCGTTGAGCCCGGAGGAGAGTCCACCGGTGGTTGCTTCGTTTCTATCCAAAATCTTTAGTTTTACAAAAGGTGAGTTTTTACTTCTAATCTCGTTTGAATCAAAATTGTTCAACGTTTTGAATTGTTTTCTATTTTTATTCACCAGAAACTAAGATCAAAAAGAATTGTATTGAATGATAATTTTGTACTCTTTATCAGTTTTATAAATGTTTGTTCACTATTTAGGACACAAAATTTTGGTTTCATGAAACGAAACTGTTTGGTTTATAATCTTTGATTTTTTTTTTTTTAACAGGAAACGGAAGTTCCAATACTGCTGCATCATCTCCAACCGAGGACAAAAGTTCGAGTACAAAATCGCCTGATAAAACTCCTGACGATGATCGGTCCAGTGTTATGAACTTTCCTATTGATTCGACAGAAGGTCGAAGTTTACCAAACGTTTTGAAAAGGATAAGCAATATCGTAGCAATCAAAGGGAGCGTAAGTTTGAATATTTTTGTTTAACTAACTAAATTTTGATCATTATTTTAAGAATATTAATTATTTTATTATTCATTTTAGAACTTACAATCGTACGAAGACACGCAGTTAAGAAGTTATTGGATGCCTGATAGCGTGAGCAAACAGTGTTATGAATGTGGGGAAAGGTTTACAACATTCAGAAGAAGGCATCACTGCCGGGTTTGCGGTCAAATATTTTGTTCCAAATGTTGCTGCGATGAAATTCCAGGCAAAATTATGGGATGCACAGGTAATAATATGTTTCCTCGGTCGTTAATTTAAAAACTCATTAACTATTCATTATCGATTCAATTATTTATCAAGGAAAAAAAATACTACTGTGGAGATTATTAATTAAGATATTTAAAGATACTAACAGATGTAAGAATTAAATTGTATAAATATTAAATTAATATATTGATATTAAGTGAATTTGATTGTAGGTGATTTACGAGTTTGCACGTATTGTTGCAAAGTAGTTTTGTCGTATTTGCAGTCGCTGGATATGCGAAGCGATTTGACTGCGGATTTGAAGGCTCTGCAAGAAGATTTAGAGGTAAAATACGGCAGCGATTCTCCCCCGGTGTCGGAAAAATGCAACGATGATAGCGTGCAAAATGAGACTCTTGCGAGTAGAAAATCGAGCGTCGGTTACATGGAGGAGAAATATGCGATTGGACGGTGTGATTTGTTAATTTGATTTGTTTTGATGTGTTGGTTGTAAAGTGTATCTCGATATTTTATTCGATGTTTGTATTTCAGATCCACGAATAGCTATTTGTCAATGCAAGAACGAGCGATTGCTCTGCAAAATTCGGCGTCCCTTCGGATGATCTATGAGGAATTGTTTCGGTCGAGCAAGGCAATTATACTGCAGACGCACAGAATTCGACTGAAAAGTTATCAGAATTGTTTTATGGGTAGCGAATTAGTGAACTGGGTGATTGCTCAAAACATTGCTGCCACTAGGTACTTAATTAGATCGATAAATATTTGTTTGTACATTTAAATTTGAGATAAAAATTGTAATACCGTGTTGGAAAAATAGATTGAAATAATTTTTTTTACAGAGTGCAAGCTATTGCAATTGGTCAAGCACTGCTCGAGGCTGGATTCATTGAATCTGTTCTCGCAGATACACCGTTCAGTGACAGTGCGGCTATTTTTAAACCTGTAAAAGTCAATTTCCAAAATACAGACTTTTTGTCTGAAAATCAAACAAACTGTGATTTGCAAGAGCCTGCCTGGGTGAAAAATATTCCTCAGCATGATTCTACTACAGGTTGACAATTTTTCAAACGATCAGATTGTAAGTTTATTTGTTATCAAGAAAATGTACTCATTAAAAATTTTTTTCAACAGATTCGGAAAGTGAATCAAAACAAGCCCAAGTGCAAACGTCAGGTCGATTACCTTCATCGAGTTCGAGCTTTTATCTGGATTTGAATTTGGAATCTTCGGTTGTTACCCTCAAACGACCGCAGTCAGAAGATTTAACAACAATATCGATAGACAGTAACGACGGTCTGATAGATGACATGAAGGAAGATTCCATCAAACAGTATCAGATAGAATCGGATCAGAAAGTTTCTGACGAACTTCTGAATGATTCGCTGCAAGTTGAAGAGTTGAGGGGTCGAAACGGGTGGCACAAAGTTAAGAACTTGCGCAACACTTACGGCGAAGCGGCTGCTTATAATCAATTGATGTACATTCCATTTGTAATTTTAATTCTTGTTCATTTATTTTTTATAATTTTATAATTTGTCGAATTGAAATACTGATGATCAATTTTATTGTCCGAATTATAAGCAACATTGTTTGATTGCAGATCTGCTTATAAACGACACGAAGATTCCTTGGTGAAGCAATTGTTAATCAAAGAAGGTGTGTCTCTAAATTGGTCGGAAACCATAATTCAAATTGCAAACCAAATAGTGGATCACGTTCGGCCTAACTTGAACCATGACGCTGATGATACAGATATAAGACATTACGTACAAATAAAAAAGTCACCAGGTGGCAGCAGAACTGATTGCGAAATTGTATCCGGTGTGGTTTGCAGTAAAAACGTTGCTCACCGAGGCATGAATGCGATGATTGCGAATCCGAAAATTTTGCTGCTGAGGTGTGGCTTGATGTACCAAAGAACCGAGGGAAAACTTTTGAGTTTGGAACCAGTCATGATGCAAGTAATGAACGCAATTTCATTTTGTTATTTCAAATTGATCCAACAAATTGTATAAATCTTAATAATGAAAGACATCTTTTTCAAGGAAAATGAATACTTGGGTCACACTGTTGCTAGGATAACAGCACTGGGACCTGATGTTGTATTGGTGCATCGCTCGGTGTCGCGGCTTGCCCAAGATCGACTTCGCGATAATGGAATCACTCTTGTTCTGAATGTGAAACTGAGCGTCCTGGAGAGAGTTGCACGTTGCACCGGTGCTAACATAGTTGACACAGTTGATGCGCACATATCAGCGAGGTTCAAACTTGGAACTTGCAAGAAATTTTATCTCCGTCAATTCCCCGGAGAGAAAAGTATTTCATTGGATCTTATTTTCAAGAAAACAATGTCGCCTTCCTAAACAGAGACTCTAAACATAATTGTATTTCGTTTTTTTTTTTTCAGATACTCTCAAAACTTTGATGTACTTTGAAGGTTGTGCCAATCCCCACTTGGGATCAACGATCCTGCTGCGAGGCGGCCCGCAAACTGAGTTGCGCAAAGTCAAAAACGTGGTCTTCAATATGATTTTCGCCAGCTACTCTTGGCGACTTGAAAAATCGTTCCTTATGGACGAATTTGCAAAACCACCATCACCAAAAGACAGTTCCTTTTTAGACGACACATTTCGTGAAAAAAAAGAAGATTCCGGAGAATTTTCACCGAACGAACTGACGTCAGACAAAAGCACCGACAAAATTGAACGAGAGTTAGATTCCGAGAGTTTCAAGCCGGTTAGCGAAGTTTTGTCGGGATCAGAAAGTGTTTATGACACGTTAAAACTTTTTCGTGCTAAATCACACGATGAGAATAGTAAATTTTCAAACACCGATGAGATGTACAAAACTCTCGAGATTTTCGGGGGTACTGATTATCAAAAAGGGACAGCCCGAGATCGAACGATGTCAGATGAAAAGAGAGTACACGGGGAGTCTATCAGTGACTGCAGCGACCCTCTGCAGTCTTATTTGAACGACGAAGATGACGTTGACGACGGCAACGTCAGCCCCAACGGTCAACTTTTGAGCGTTGTGCAAGACCTTCCGCTAATGAATAAATTCAAAAAGGCGCTCGAAGATACCATCCTAAGCGTGTCGCCGTACTTGAAGTTTACAATACCATATTTGGAAACGGAAGCAGGGAGGAATTGTGTCTTAAGACAGTTCTTTCCGAAAGACGTTTATTACTCGGAGTATTTTTTGGACAAAGTTGACGATAATCGGACTGAAAAAACCAGTGAGAGTGCACAGGCAGCACAACATTTGTTAGACAATGTACAATTAAAATCCCAGCATCCGTTTGTCCAGATGAAAATCACGTCAAAGACGATGGATAGTAAAGATATCCAATCGGCTCTGGCTCATTTTAGGTAACAAAAATGTGTAATTAGACAAAAGAGAAACGTGAACAATACAATTGTTGGTTTTTAACATTTTATTTTGAATTCAAATTACAATCATTAAATGTATTTCAGGGCGTGCGGCAGTCGTTTGGAAAAAACGAACAACATCCTTGTTCCAAAAAAGCAACAACAAGTGCGTCAAAATGACTTAGAGGAAAGCGAACCGAGGTGGCCAGATTGTTTGGATCTGAGCATCCATCAGCGTCTCCCAGTGCTATTTTGTAGTTTTTTACACAGCACCAACGACGCCCCGGCATTTTGTGTAAATCCTTGGATCGTTAATATGGATCTCTATGGTCGAAACGATATTGCTTTGGGGAGGTTTCTTGAAAAGTACTGCCTCACCACTGGTTACAAATGTCCGGCTCAAAATTGCCGAGCTCAGATAGCTCAACACGAAAGGTAATAAATATTACAATACAAAAAATTGCTTTAAAGCAAAATGCATCTCTGTTAATAAAAAAAAAGATATATTTTATAAAACTACTTTATTAACTGAAATTTTAGGCGTTTCGTTCATGATGGGGGCTGCATTTACATCAATCTAACAAATCTGAACAGCGAGACTTTCAGCGGTGAGAATTCGGATCAAATAATGATGTGGAGCAAATGCATCAAATGCAAAACTGTCTCCCCCGTGACACCGATCTCGGACGATACGTGGTCGCTGTCTTTTGCAAAGTACCTGGAGCTTCGATTCCACGGCGGTGTGTACTCGCGTCGTGACACCGAGATCTGCGAGCACTCGCTTCACCACGATCACGTACAATACTTCTCCAAGAAAAACATGCTCGCGACCATCAAATACAATAGCATCTCACAGTGGGAAATTTCGTTGCCACCGCCATTCATCAGGACCAAGTACAATCCGAAGCAGCATTCGAACGTTATCGAGGAGATCAAAAGTTTGACTCTGAAAGGCGAGGAGGTGTTTTCTCTGGTACGAGAGAAACTCGCGACACTTCAGCTCGATTTCGACACTCTGAACACGTTAAAACAGAGCTTAACGAAGGAGCAGCAATATTTCAAAACGAAGATCGAGCAGATCCAGTTGAAACTCACGTCGCCCATAAAGGGCAAGAGTGGAACGACGGAACAGCAGACGCAAATAATGATGAACCGAGTGGATGACGGGATTGTTATTTTAAAGAGATTGATCTCCGAGGCGGTGGTCAATTGGAACACTAAAATTTTAGAGATTTCGAGTAAGAAACGAGACGAGAAGGCGCGTAAGGTCCCCGAAAAGCCGGCGACCGTCAGCAGCGAGAATGACGGTTACATCGAGGACACGCTCGTCGAGTCACAAGTTGACGACCTGAGTCCAGTTTTGGCGGATTATAACGCGGTCGAGGCAATCCATTCTGTATTGGCTGGAGAATCTCAGCAGGGAGATGCTTTCGATGGCTCGGACACCGACACTGTCAATCCAGATGACATCGTTGTTGTTCAGGGCTCGCCGAAAATCCAACAGAAAATTCTTGACACGGTTGCAAATTTGGAAGAGTTCGGCGACAAGAAGAAGAAAAAAAAGACCATCCTTTCACAGCTACTGCCTTCTACTGCCACGACCAATCCTATCCCGAATATGCTCGGTCCGATGGAACATCATTTGCTTCCCCTTGGGTTAGCTTTTAAAATTGTTATATCATTAGAAAAGTGTCTACAAGTTTAATTTAAAAATCTTATTTATGATTTTTTTATTTCAGGTCAGTTGTGCCGATAGTTGTATACGAATCCGAGCCTTCTTCCATCATAGCCTACGCTCTGGATTCGTTAGATTACAAACATTCGCTGCAAGACCTTTTACCATCGAAAAATATTGATACAAATCCGAGCCCTCTCAGCAAGACAAAATTTTCCGATAACAAGGACGATCAGTCGGAAATTCAACAGTCCGGTGAATTCAAGAAACCATACGTATTGTCATTTCTGCGGGGCAATAGCCCGAATCCCGTGAGCCCTGTTGATACAACTGAGAAAAAAATTGTCGGCACTGAGAGCGGCAAGGATAACGCGAGCGTGAATACGGAAACGGAGGAAGAAAAGAAGAGCGTGAAGCAGCAGCATTACATCGAGGTACAATTTAATGACGCAACCACCAACTTCTATTGTAGGATTTACTTTCCGGTGCAATTCGCTGCGTTGAGAAAAAATGTTCTCCTTTGCGGTGAGGATGGCTTTACAAGGAGTTTGAGCAGAAGTATACAGTGGGCGGCGCGAGGTGGCAAGAGCGGAAGTACTTTTTGCAAAACTCAGGGTTGGTTTTTCTGTGAAATTACATCTACTTAACAATCTTATCTTATTAGATCTACACATTTTTTGATATCATTATTATTTTTTTTTTTTTTTCAGATGATAGATTCATTCTAAAAGAAATGAACCGACTGGACACGCAGATCTTTCTTGAATTTGCGCCCAATTATTTTGCCTACATGGAAAAGTGTCAACAAACCAAACAGCCGACACTGCTGGGCAAAATTGTCGGTGTTTATCGTGTGTCTTATAAAAATAATACAACGAATGCGGCGTTACGAACGAGCGTGCTTGTGATGGAGAATTTGTTTTACAATCGGCTAATAACTGACAAGTTTGACCTGAAAGGCTCGATGAGAAACCGACTAGTCAATTTGGACAACATCGATCGAGAAGGCGAGATCGTACTTTTGGACGAAAACTTATTAAACAGTCAGTATTGCGATTGACATTTCGAGCGACTCACCGAAACCGCTTGTGATTAATCAACTGTTGTTGCAGGGAGTTGCGACTCGCCGCTGTATGTTCGTCATCATTCCAAGGCGGTGTTGAACAAAGCCATCGAGGAGGATACAAAATTTCTTGCCGATAATTGTGTTATGGATTATTCGTTGCTGGTTGGTTTGGAACCGGACAGCGACGAGCTTGTTCTAGGAATAATTGGTAAAGTCACATTCAGAGTTAATAAAGAAACCAATTTGGTACTGCTTGACTAATGCTCCTTTTTTTATTCTAATCTTTCATATATTTTTACATTTTCTTAATAACTCTCGAAACGTTCGTGTACAATTTTACAATACAATTTTATGTCTTTGATTATTCATCATTGTTTATTAATAAGCTTCAACTTTTTACAGATTATTTGAGAACATTCACTTGGGACAAGAAACTCGAAACGATGGTAAAGAAGTCGGGAATATTTGGAGGTCAGGGAAAATTGCCAACGATAGTATCGCCGGCGGAATATCGCGACAGGTTCATTGCCGCGATGCACAGGTATTTTCTGCCGGTGCCGGACAGATGGATGGGTCTAGGCCGGGGAGTGATAGCTCCGTGAAACACTCATTCTTGGATTGATTCCACTGATTTTTTGTTTAACGACCAAAAACACGGCTGTGCTAATTCATAAAATATGATAATAATTAAGAAAGAAATTGAATACATTTTAGCATTCAAGACTTAGGACAGCACTGTTTCATGTTAAAGCATTAACAAATCATCGCTACGCGAGAACCTTTGTATTTTTTCGATGTGAAAGTATATTTACCGAAGGCAGCTTTGAATAATAGCATTTTTATAAACTGATCGTGTGAAATGTTTCATTGGTTTATATTTAAATGAGAAAAATGTTTACAACATTTTAAACCTGTAATATATTGAATTTTCTTGTAAAGTTATTAATTAAACGGTTATTAATAATGTGACAGAATTATTATTTATCACGTAGTTCGTTTCATCATTGTATTCAAAGTAAAAACATGAATTGCTTATTTTACCTGAAAGTTTTTGGTGACTTATTTCAAGTCTGCAGATCGTTAAGGCCGTTGCAAAAATTCTTCAACGAAATAAACCAATCACACAAAACTTTTTTAATCCATCATCTGTTGGTAATATTGGTATGCATGTTTTTTTTCAGTTATTTGTACAACTTATTTGTTATAAAGAAAAAAGTAATCTGATAAAACTGTTAAATCTTAATTCATTTTTGATCCGTAAAACATCATTTTCAAGCATACCAATTTCATAGGACGCAAAGTTATTCTAGTTAAAGTAGGTTGCTTTATAGAGAACTTATAAGTCGTATTTGCGATGAATCTTGGTCACAAATTGAATACCATCGGATGTTACGTGACACTTCAATCTATATAGAAAGAAACTTTTCATAAAGATGAATGACAATGGTATATAGATAAACTGAAATTTGACCAAAAGAAAATTGACTATGAATATTGAAAAGATTGATTGTCGATTGAAGAAAATTGGATCACAATATTTTTCAGGTAAACAGAATGAACACTTATTGACAAATCGTTTTAGTTTAAAGCAAATTCTAAAACATTTTGGAGTTCAAACATTTTCTGAAGTATAAATAAAAAATCAAAACTTACCTTCGACTTTTATCATAAAAATAAAAAAGAAAAAACAAGTGTTAGTTTTCAGTTGAAGTTTTATAAATGGTGAGTTAGAAGCACTTAAATATTATACTGAAGAAAATCAAGAAAAAAGCAGCGACATAAATGATAGTGTACTAAAAATCAAATGTAGCGCTAAAAATACTGATTACTGATTTATTATCGATAAAATGACACAAAATTCGATCGACGCATGATCCAGTTTTCTCAATATAAAGTAACTTTTATTGTCTCACTATGTTACACTAACTATAAAGAACGTCTCTCGAAAATAACATTATTATATAAACCTACATACAAAATTAAACTTAAAAAGACAAAAATTAATCATTGAACAACCAAACGAACGAACAATTGGTTTTTATCGATTTTTCATTTAAAAAATATCACTTCGATATCTCGATACCATCAATTCCAAAATACCGATCCCAGAGCGATCAACCGACCGATCTGTAATTAATAGTAATTTACAAAATCACTATTTGTAACAATACAAGCACTTTGTACAAATTCGACATTTTGACACGGAAAAGTCAAACGGGTGAATCCGAGGTGACTGCGAATAATAAGAAAACATGATATGGATAATCACGGGACAAGGGACACACAAATTCGGAGCATTCGTTTGATAACAGATCAAAACACAAATCGACGCTTGTTTGTTGTAACGTTCAAATACACATGGCATAATTACCTGAGTATTTGTACTATACATACAAATGTACATTTGCTCAATCATTAAATTACAATTCTCATTGGAATCAGTTTTGAACTTGAAAAAACATTGATCGGTCAAAAATGTAGATGAAATGAAAAATAAAAAAAAATAAAAGAAACAGAAGAACAAGGTACGAAAGAAACGAGTTGTTGTAAACGGAAGTCTCTGGAAAGCAATGCACCGTATTTACAGTCGTCTCGTGATCGTCGGTTTGCGATCTGCATTAATGGTCGCAATTGAAAGTGAAACCGCAACGCTGATTGAAGGGGGAGGCAACGAAGGGTCAAAAAGAAAAACCGCTAAAGACGGCAAACAAAACGCAGGTGCCGCTAGTTGATCGCATTGTGTCGATTGATGCGCGTCATCTGCGCCCTTCGGATCCTGACTTGAGTCCAACGTTTGTAAATAATTACATCTCCCTTAGCATGTTTTCTCTGAGCGTCTCGCAAACTCATTATTTAATACAATTATCTTCTAGCTGTCGCGAATGGATTCGCATGTTTTGCTCTATTTATTGACTATGTATCCATTAGTGGTGCCCCAAGGGGAGAGTATTGCGTGAGTGTGTGTCTGTTAATGTTTTGTGATATCGCCTGGTTAGTCTCTCGTTCAGGAACTGGTTCAGGAGCCCTCGTCTCGTTCTGGCTATATTTCAGTTGTGATTTGGACACTGAGGTTGGGGGGGCGCGGCTTCAGATCGGTCCCGAGTTTTGGACTTGCTCCTCGAGTTGAAATTTGCAAAGGGCTGCTGCGTGGAGCACAGGCTGCTGTCGTGTAGCACACACTTGCTGCTGCGCCACTTGCTAAGGACAAAGCACTAGGCGCTCACACTAGCCCAATTCCACGCTAGTCTATCTTATCTCTGCGCCTCGCCGAGGCCCAGCTGCGTCGTCGCCTGTTGGCTTTGCGTCTGTTGGAGCTGCGTGCCGTTGTTCAGTGGCGCGTTACACCGTGGCATGTGATGCTGCGAGGCTGTAACTGCGCTCTGGTTCTGCGGCGTCATTAACCCGTACTGACTCGGCGACATCCCTGAAAATCATCCAAATTATTAATATCGTTTCAGTACCTGGCTTAAGGAACACGAACTCAGATTTGCATTTAACATTTACTTGCTACATGAAGGAAAGGATAACATCAAAAGATAATTTTGCAATATTTTTTTGTAAAATTAGTATCTTTCATTTTAATAAAGAAGATGATAATAACATCTCAATGCTGTTAAAACGTTCAAACGACTTCAATTTGCAAATGAATAGCCATCAAAAAAGAAATCGAATGATTCCTCAAACTCAAGTCGTTTCGGACATTTCAGCGGACTTAAGTTCCCCATTATTCAATTCCATCAATGAAACAATCGCTGAAACAAGTAGATGCTATCATCAATCAATAATAAACTTTGACAAATCTGATAAAGCAAATTCAATTATTTCCAAATTGGTCAATATTTTTTGCCTCATTTAGTGAGGTAATAATACAATTACAAGTACAAATAGTACAAATAATCGTCACGTTATAGATAAAGGTGATATAAATATTTTTTATTACAAAAGAAACACATAATAGATATACTTTTCGATCACTTGGAACCAAAAGGTTTGAGCAAGTATTATTTTCGTCAAAATGTAAAATGCTAATTATAGAATTACATGAAGGCTGTTTACTTAAAAAAAATTGATACCAACCAGATGGCGTCTTATCACCAGCTGACATTTTGGAAAATGCTAGCAGCGCGTCTGGGAAATTCGGCGGGGTCGCTGGAGTATTGCATGGAGTTATCTGAAAAATAAAAAAAACCACATTCATGTTTCATTGTTGCACCCTGCAGATGTTTATTTAGTCAGTTCAATCTAAAAACATCATCTTCGTGATAAGATTACATTTCGTTCTCATGATTGTTCGATACAAGTTCAAAGTTCAGATTCAAATTGGAATTGTTTGAACGCTGAGAGGAACATGCTCGTTTGATAACCGACTCTGATTGATTAGCATTGTGTGTTCAAGTGAAAGGGAAAACGAGGAAAAATTAGCATGGCTGGAATCGTCACGATTGAAAAAAAAAAAAAGTGGTTGAGACACACGAGTCTAGCGCAGTATGACATTAACGAAAACACCTAGAATAATAACAGCGGACAGTGGCGATCATACGATTATAACTAAATGGCGCAAGAACCACTGCCAAGCAAGCTCTGCTTAAGCGGTTGCTATACTATTCTTGTCGGTGACATTCCGATAAGCTGTGTGCCAAATCCTGTAACTGTGCTGTCGCATAACTCAACATTTTTAATACCCACACACCTTCTAGTCAACCGAACAATGAGGAAAACATTTCCTCATCATTATGAGTCAATTCAATTAAAAACATTTCTCCAAATGGAACTCATTATTTTATTTTATTATTATTTTTTGAAACAATTTCAATCTTCCAAGAGACTGCAAAGTTGGACGGCATTTGGTCTCTGACGAAAATGTCAAAGTTGATATGAATGTTTGAAAATATACCGGCGAGGGACTTGAAAATCAGGTTAAAATGATTTTTGATGAATTCGTCATTCACGTTATTTTGTCAGAGGTAAACTAAAAATAATGCTCGGTTTACTTTGTGCAACTTTGCCTCAAACAATGTCTGACGCGATGTGTTGCGACAAGTGTCAAATATAATCTAATGACAAAACCACTCTCGTTATTATTTCAATCCTGAAAATCCGCCAAATCAATTGATTTAAGTGAATAAAGTCTATCCATCAAAAAAAAAAAAAATCTTTCAAAGCTCGTTAACAATTTTTTTCAGTTAAATAAAAATAGCCATCATGATAAAAGAATAATAAATTAGATCAATAATATAATTCAAATAATAAAAAGATTTTTAAAACCTTCATTAAAAAATTCTAGATTTACTTTTTTCAAATCAATTTTTTCGCAATGTTTCCCATTTGTTTTCATAATTATTTCAACCTGTTTGTCTATGATATGATTTTTTATCACAAGTGAATCCTCCAAAATATGAAATTGAATATGTAAATTTTGATAACACATTTCATTGTTGAAAAATGAAAGAAAAGAAAATTAAAACACTTTGCATTCTCTATTTTTTTTTTTGATTTTGACAATCTGACAAATTAATGATCTCCAACAGTACGATAAGAATATCTGGGAAATAACAGTCCATCCTCCAGGTGAGAAAACAGCTCTTCACAAAAATGCTAATCTTAAAAATGGAAGGAAATCCATCAAAAGCAGTATTCGTAGACAAAAGAAACTTTTTAGGCATCGCTCGCAATCAGGATGGGATCGAGGAGTCAAATTTCACAGAGATACTGAACGATCATTTCGTGGGGTAAAAAGTGAATCATTTATAGGGGAGATTTCAAGTATCAATTTTTTTTAATCAGAACTTTTCGTTCTAATATTTAGTTGATGAAACAATGAAATTAATATTGCAGACAAGTGTACTCGATATTGTTGTGTAAACTGGTATTCACAGTGACGGCTGTTTACTACGCCTCATATCACCAGCTCGACAAATTGCCTAAGATCATCCCGAAGTACTTTTCTTTGCATTTCCCACCGGACTCCTCATATTTCTAATCATGTTGTATTGTACCAATCAACGACGGAAGGCCCCCATGAAATACATCTTCTTGATTCTCATATCAATTTCAGGAACTTTGACATTGGTTCACAACACTGCTACGTACCCTCTTAAAGAAAAAGTATTATTTATTGATCAGTCTGTGTTTCACTAAAGTCCTTATTTTTGAACATTATTTTTTCATCCTGACATAATTGTCTTCAATCTAAAGATAAATTATTTGCAGGTACTCATGTCTATAATGATGTCAATCATAATCTGCTTGGGATTGACATTGCTCGCATTCGGCACGAAGTACGATTTCACTTGGTTGGTTTACTGCTTGTACATTACTTTAATCATTGTCTTTGTCTGTTCGGCAACTATGGTAGTTGTTTTTGTTCCTTTGAGCGCTACTGAATACGAGTTGAAACCAGTAAAGATTGCTTCTTCGGTAATACCATTCTGTTTGTTTTCCACCTTTCTCATTATGGACACGCAAATGATGCTTGGTGAAAATTTCACATACACATATTTTCTGGACGAACAAGTCCTAGCTGTGGTCCATTTGTACGTCGATGTTTTATTCATAATCGGGAACATTCTCAAACTTCTTGGACATGCAAGGGTTCCAACTTATTATCTCTATTTTTGATTCGAACTTTTCCACGTCTCAGTTTTAGCTTCTAAGTCTGATGCCAGCAAAATCTATGTACTACAAATTATGTACCGAATGTTAACATACATAATCTAATGATTACAGTAATTATAAACTGATCAAAAAAAAAAAACAGACAACTTGTTTCTAAACAACTAATAAAGAAATTAAATGACTAACAAATTCCATATGTTTGATTTGAAGGTAGCAACGAATTTCAACCATGATTCCACAATGTTGTCCAAAATTGCAAAATCTCTCTTTGTTCGGTTTCGACGAATTTTTGTTTGTTTTTTCATAGGTTATACGTTTTTGACAGTCTGATAATTCGCAAAATTGAGAGTCATCGTTACGAGTGAAAGATTCTTCAGCTAATTTGATGTTAGATTAGCGTTGAAAATGTCGCAACCTGCGTTCCGAAAAAGAAATAACTATCCAGGCTTTGTTCGCAGGCAGCCTGGGGTTGAAGGGACGACTTTTGCAGAGAGGAACATTCATCATGATTTCGTGAGGTACATCTGAATCGCCATTATTTAGGTCCATTTAGGGTCAACCAGGTCAATCATTTGTGCCACCTCAAACTACCATTTTTTAAATCAGCAATCAACATTTTAGATCAATTTTCAAATATTCAACTCGTAACAAAGAAAAATCTAGCAAGTCAGACTTTACCCGATGTGTCAATCTTATCCCGGTTGACTGTGCTCGAGTCAATGAAAGCCGTAATAACCAATGAAATTAATGTTCCAGGAAAGTGTACACGCTGTTAATATGCAAACTGTCAGCAACCGTATCATTAATCTGCTTCGTTTTATTCTTCGATTCACTTCAAGACTTCATTAAGAAGCATAATATTGGATTCAGTTTGGCAATTTTCAGCGGAATTATTGTATTTCTAATCATGTTTCGTAGCTCCAATAAACGTCGCGAGTTTCCCATCAACTACGTCTTCTTGACTCTCATCACCATTGCAGGAACGTTGCTTTCCTGCATTGTTACGGCGCAAGTCATACATCAAGAGAAGGTAGACATTTTTTGTATAATAATCCTTTTTATCCTGGACTTCAAAAGAGTTATCACAGATGTCTGTTTTTAAGCTGTCTTTTCTTATCGAATCGAATGATTTTGATCAACAAAATATATTATTTTAATGTTCGCAGATACTGCTGGCAATCCTGGTAACAGTCATGTACGTCTTGGCATTTACATTAATCGGATTACGCATGAAGAAGGATATTACAGGGTTGGGAGTGTACTTGTACTGCGCTATGATAATTATTTTTATCGGTACAGCAATTGCTAAAGTAGTAGTATTATCTTACGCCAAAGATTATTTTGCAAATACATTGACGGCCACGTCAGTAGTAGGTCTCGTGTTATTTGCCCTCTTTTGCATTATGGACACACAAATGATGCTCGGAGGAAAGCGCGCATACGCATACTTTCCGGACGAACACGCCATGGCTGCAGTTCATTTGTATGTCGATGCTATATTTATAAACATCTTTGTCCTCCATCTCATGACTGCTTCGGAAACTGAATTTGATTGATACTGAAATCTTAATCAATGGAAAGTTCCACGTCCGATTCATTACTACTAAATCATGTTTCAAAGTTTACACTTGTATGCACAACGTGAAAGATTACAATGTTACACCAATAAGAAAACAAACGTGTCGCCTTAACTTAAAATAATGACAACGTACATAACGAGAAAGCTGTCTCGTTAGAAAAAGGGCATATGAAAAATATAGTCTAGGCCAGTGAGTAAATATACACTGTTGGCCCCAGCGCGAACGAGCAGCGAAGTAAATCGCGTCTGACGTTGGCGACGATTGACAAGAGTGCGTGCATCTTGGCTGCAATCAACGGTGCATTAGCATAAGCTAGTCTGCGCGAGTGTTGGTAAACACGACGATCGTTGACATTTTTATAAGCCACGTGAAGAGGCGAAGGAGAGCAAGTGCCGTTATCAACTCCGGGACGACAATTAGCATGCAGAATGAATGCCCTGAACCACCTCCCGGGGAACAAGTGGGCGAATAAAAAGTGACCTTGGCGGTGGCTCGTGAAAAGTCGCCGCTTCTTTCTGCGGCGGCTCTTGGATGCCACGCTCAGGTGAACTTTGTACGAGGCGATGTCAGGAAATTCAATTATCCTTGTTTTGTGCACTGGCCTTTTTTCTACCTCCGCTAAAGAAATTTCACTCGAGAGACTGGAAAAACAGCAAAAACTCAATTGGATCGTTTCACCTAAAATAAATGAATACAAAAAAATTGTCCATTCCTTTTCATATTTTGTATAATATTTGTTTTAATGAAGTTAATTCAGAATTTGATTTTGAATTTTAAACATTATGGTTGAAATTGAATATTTTTGATGATTGGAATATTGATGGGATGTTTTAAAACGGAGGCACCAAACGCACAGAGAAGAGGGAAGCCATCAAGGTTAAACACGTGCGATCGATTCTCTCTCGCAGCCTCAGTGAGGTCCTGTCTGGGGGGATGTTTTGCCAAGGACACTATAGCTCTGAACTTGAACCGACACGTGGCCGATTGATCTCACGGGATTTGTCACGTTGGACTTATTTTTTTTCCTTCTTCGCATCAACATTAAGAATAATATAACAAAATGAAGAATCCACCAAACTGGAATACTTTTATTTTCGAACCGAGTTTGAAAGATGTTCATTCGCATACAATTCAAGATCACATTTCAGCCCTTTTTCATTTGCAATTTCCTGTATACAATTGACAAAGCATACAGATAACGATTAATGTGTGATAATTTATGTTTCAGAACATGCGCAAGGGACAAAGTAAACAAATCAATTAAAATATTTTAATCATGATGGTTTAAATTGTTTTAAAATGATTTGCACAATCGTTAGTTGAAATCGACTTAATTATTTGTTCATCGTTAGCTATTAAACGTTTTTTTTTTTTTTTTTCATTTATACCATATCTCTACAATAATCTTTTTTTTTAAAACTTGTTAATACATTTTTAAATGTAACATGAAAGTTGATATATTTTATCTTCATCTAGAATATTCAATACTAAAGTTAGAAAATATGTTAAAAATATTTTGTTGGCGATTTTCAACTTCCATGATTTTAATTTCCATGAAATTATAATCCTTCAAAATCTTCTTATCAAGAAATGAAAATAAAAATAAATAAAATAAGAAAAATATATAAATACAAAATAAAAATAAACTTACCTGTCCGAAATGCGTACTACTTGGTTGTGCGCAAGAAGGGATAGCAGCTTCTTGGAAAAAGATACTCAGTGCAGTCTGCAAAAAAGAAAAATGTTGCAAATTAATCTGTATTCAATCTTTTCATTTGTTGATCGACGTTTGATTATAGTAATAATGACAAATTTGTCCCTTCGTGACAAATTGGTTTTTTGAAATTGGTTTACCACTTTCTAACAACTTTCGATATTTTGTCCTTGAAATCGAGAGCTGAAATAATAAATCATGAAAGAAATAGGCCGGTCATTAGAATAATGTTGATTTAACGTCCTTTTAATGATGCGCCGAGGAAAATTACGTCATCTGAACGGTACCGGCCAAGTGTAAAGCTGAAGTGCAATGTTTCAGAGCACCGTTTAGTTTGAGGACAAAGTTTAGGCGATTCGAATTCCCTGTTTCCGGCGCTTATTTTATGTAGACTTTTAAGTAATGACTTTGCGAGCAAATTGCTCCGAAATAACGTTGTTGCGGCAGCGGCTTCACGCAAAGTTCAATGTTATGCAATAATTCAAGTTGGCGTAGGTCATTAATATACCAAACTGTATACTTTTGACGAATAAATTTGTTTGAGCATAATACAATTTATCCACTCATCCAGTTTAGTCGATGAAACCAAATTCAATCATTCTTATTTCTCATTTGATTATTTTTCACAATTATTTATAACAATTGTCTGTAAAATGATATAATATATAATAACTTAAATTATGTAACTATTTTTATATCTGTAAATTTAAAAATAAAGAGCACGATTTAATTTCAATTGAAACACAAATTTGAAAAAGGAAGGAGTCAATTCAAATTGCAAACTCTTGTGAAGCGGATCTGTCTGGTTATAAACAGACTGCAAAATCTGGTCTTGATGGAAAGTATATGTCGAGTAGTTTCTAGTTAAAAACTACAAGGTTAGAAAGTTAAATTATGTCTAACGAAATTCAAACCTTAAAATATATTTGAATTCACCTTCAAATTTATGAGACGAAAATAAAAAAAATATCCTAACCTGGTGATTTCACAACATTTTTAACCCCAATTAGAACAAAACTAGCTTGCTTGAAATAAAAGTTTGATTAACTTTTTTCAAGTCTTTAAAAAAAAAGTGTATCTCCATGATAGACTAAATCAATAATTCGATTATAATATACGCAATTGTTTATTTTTGTAAACAAACAAACTTACTTCGCGTTCCTTGAACTAGAACAGCGCCATCTGGCATCGAATTAAACTATCAAATCAAACAAATTAACAAATAATAATGTATAAATAACCAAACGTTACAGGATAATAATGTTCATTGAATTCTAAACTTCCATCGGAATTTATTTCTTCAACACGCCAGTGTACACAACTAACTAATCACACTAATTGATTAAATTACCATAATTCGTGCTTAAACTAACATTTTCAAATTAAAAAATAAAAATTACATCATTTGGATTACTATTAAATATATAAAACCGTCTTGTTTATTCGCCGCGTCGAACGTAAACAAAATGTTGAACAATAACAAAGGTCATCCGGTGATTTGTTTACTTTCGCCGCCCAGCAATTCCATTTTTTTTTTTTTTTATTGGCGTTAAGGCTTTTCATTTGGCATGTTTGTTAATCAATCAAAACAGTGCCGTAACACAGCGGGACTAACGACCCGAGCGAGACTTCATTCAAAAATCTAACTTTAATAGTCGTTTCTAAAAACTCGCAACCGAAGGACAACGATTTCAAAACAAAAACAATCACATCAATGCCAATGCTTCTATATCAAATTGCCGAAAAGCACGATACCAAACGGGACAAAAATGGCCATGTCAAAAAAAAAAAAAAAAAAAAAAAAAAAAAAAAAAAAAAAAAAAAAAAAAAAAAAAAAAAAAAAAAAAAAAAAAAAAAAAAAAAAAAAAAAAAACACCGAGCGAGGAAACTTTCCGCTGGCTTTGCGAGGCGCGATCGTGTAAATAAAAGCGCTTGGCAACACGCGCCGATCGAACAAAACCGAACGCGATTTGTTCGGTCCCGTGCGTATCACAACAAAGAAGGAACACGGGCTCTCTCGTGGGTGACGTAATGGCGTGACAACAAAATATGGCGTCGAATGTAAACAAAGCGGCGCACACAAGAAAACCGCACAGGACACGCGAGGACGCAAACAAACGGATGACGCGATACCAATTAGGCTCGTGTTTGCACGCTCATAGTCACGCCAAATAGACGGATCAACGGGATAAGCATGCGCGACAACTGTTTGTATACAACAATGCGACAAACAAGTGCGCCATCGACGTCTCCTCTGCGTGGCTTTGGCCGGATCATCTCTTTTGTTTCGTTGACTTGATGTTTTCTTTCTTTTTTCATCGTTCGACAGATGGATGGAACAAAACTTGTTAACATCAATAAACGCACATATCGCTTGCACAACTGCATTGGGACAGGAGGAGGGGGCGGGAAGGGGGAGGGGGGAGGGGGAGATACACAGCAGAGTGATTGTCGGGGCGACGCAAAAACAAAGGCAAGAGCGTTTGTTTACGTGTTAAACAAGGACGGATAAGGAGATGGCTCACCTCGAATTGCCAGTGTGCGGATTGTAACAACTGCTTAGCCTGTTCTCGGGCGCAGCCTGCTGCCAGCATGAACTGATTGATCATCACCTGCTCGCGCAGGGCGTCCATTTTCCGCGATTAAACACCCGGAGCTTTGGTCGAAAAATGTTGTCGCCCGCCGAACGCAACAAGCGGCTCCCCCAAGTTCTTGCACCACTTGGGATTGAGGATACGCGCCGAGTCACAACACGCGTGACGGCACCGAGCGCGGCTGCTTGTTTTGTAAACTAGACTCAGCCGCCGCCGCCGCCGCTCATCCCCGGATCACGCGGGGAGCGGGCGCGCACGCTCGCCGTGACGTCATTCCGACAACTCAGGCTCGTATTCTCAGGGCACTTTTTGTTATATGTTCCATTCTCTTTTTTTTTTTTAATTAGAACGATTTATCAAATAAGATGGCTCATTTTGAAAGAACTCGGTTGAAATGGTTTGTATCTTATAGTGTGATCAGAATTTTTGGAACAATTTTGTTTGTGTAAATACAGGTTGAAAATAAACAAATTGTGGGTCAATAAACGTGGAAAGTAAACATTGTTTGTAAACAAAAAGTGGGGGTGAGACAGAGAGAATGGTTTTTTGAGGTTGGTAGTGAAAGTGGATGGAATAATTTTTGGAAAGTTGATATGAGATGAAGGGTTGGAGAATTTTTTTGAAGGAGACAAATGATGGGTTGTGCGAAGTCTAAATAAAGGCCCGCGTTCGGTGTCCTTGTCTGGTGTGGCATGAGGGGTTGGGTGCGACAGAGATGACGAATTTTATGGACTGCGAAAAGAGAGAGGTGTATTTGAAAAGGACGAGATGAGTTGGCAGAACTGTTTGCTAACTTCATGACGTGTCCATGCTGGTGCCAAAAGAAAACATCGGTACATAACCTCAAATGATTTGAAATCTGACAGATTAATTGACGTGGTTTCAAAGTAGTCTTTTCATTCTTGGTTATTATTTTTGAATAATGTCTGCGGATAATGCGGAATGTTGTTTGTTGAGAACCAGTCAGTATACTTGCAGGTGAGTTGTCGTTTCAAATAATTGTTACACACAACAATTTGATTTGCTACTGTTTTTTTTGTTTTGTTTGTAAAATTAATAATTAATTTTCTAATTAAATTTTTTCTTTTTTTTTCAGGGTGAGTTCTGTATCAGAAAACAGTACGAAACAATATGGAAAACAATTCATGTTTGATGGTTGTGAAGATACCTGCTGGAACTCCAAAGAAGTAAGTTTCAAATTGATAGTGATAGTCTTCCATTTTTTTAGTTTTAGATGAAGAAAATTATTTTGAATATTTATTTATGGTTATGTCCATAAATAATTACCAAGACAAATATTACATTTTTTAATATTTTAGGGTACTCCACAATGGATTCTTATACAATTCGAAAAAGAAACCACAATTTCTTTGATAAAAATACAATTCCAAGGTGGATTCGCAGGAAAGGAGATTCATGTTCGTGAAGGTGACGATTGTACACTTATTGAAACATTTTACCCGGAAGATATCAACTCATCACAGACGTTCAAATTGGCTCAACAGTTGACAACGAAAAAGTTAAAATTTGTCTTTCCTGAAAGTACAGATTTCTTTGGGAGGATAATAGTTTATAACTTGTGTTTGTGTTGAAATCGACAGAACTTTGGATGCTTTTTGCACAATGTATATATGCAAATCGTGTTCAACTTTTACTTGTTGCTAATAGTTCAAAAATCTACCGTTTTTATATATTTTTGGTACAACGAATGAATTTTTAAAGATGTTGTTCATTTTTTTTTATGACTATGGTCAATAAATCGGAATTATGATCAGAAAACATGTTATTATTGTACTTTCAACTGCGGTATCTTCAACAAGAATAGAGTACGAATTATGTATCAAAATTTTGTTTGCCTTTATTCGTACAAACAACTGTGAGAAAATGATAAAACACCTCGGACATCAAATTGATAACATATGTTTCATATTTGTAAATCAGTTCGACCAATCGTTGTACAAACGAACCGTACCGTATTGCACAATCTTTGACCTTTGCTTAGTACATGAGAACTAAATTAATTGGTTATTTATGCGATCTATTCAGCAAGATAAAAGTTTCATCGTGTTTACTCACCGACCTATGCTATGATCAGTAAACAGAGGTGAAAATGAAACAAGTCTTGAATCAAACGTGATCTCTCTGGGACGACCTTAAATGCCGATGACTTTTACAACAACCAGACTCTTTTCAGTGACATGCTCAGAACTAAAATTTGAAATCAGATTATTCGTTTCATTCTTATTTTATCAATGTGCTTTTCCAAGAAAATGTTCTGCAAGGTTACACAATTTCGAGCAGCTTGACTTAACAAAGTTGTATTATTCGATTACACATATACTGATAAATAATTATCTTGATATTATAATTATTATGGAAACGGTTTATATATATTTGGACAAGGTTCCTATCCGAAAAGGAACTAAGCCTTGAAATTGTACGAATAATACATTTCAATCTATAGTGTGAAGACGTGAACCTTTCAAGCGGAGACCTGTTTTTGCATGGATTTCATGTTCAACTACCATCGTAAGGCAAGTTGGGTAGGTGAGAGAGCCATGACCTCCTGTCTATCTACAGCCAAGATGTACGTGACAGACAACCGGATATATTCCGCACGGAAGTCACATCGAGTTCGATCACTCTTCAGCGTGCACAGTTTATTTCATCATTTATTCAATTTCACTTTGAATCATTGATACGAAATCATTGACACGGTGAAAAACAGTGAAAGCGACGTACAAATTCTTTACAAAATACCACATATCTGAAAACGTTTATAAAATAAGCTAGCAGTCTTTTCAGATAAAAAGAAATGTGTAGAAAAAATTTGACCTAAGACTTCGTTTGTATCAATTTTTCATTTTTTTTTTTTTTTTTACTATCAAAGTTTCAACATTGTTCATTCTGAAATGTTTGACTCCAATTTTGGCAACGTTCCAAATTATGTAAATTGCCTATGGAGTTGACTTCCCGATTCCACGCGTGAATTTATTGGTATCTTGAAATCGCAATACACTTTCTCAATATAATCAATATTTCTCACAATTGCAAAAGGTTTCTTTCATGGTCGTAAACATTTATATAACAATGAAAATACAATGTTTTTCATTCCAAAAAATGTTACTATTTTTTGTCGCAACTTTTTATTCATTCATGGATCTGTTTTATTAAGTTATCAAGGTTCACGCGAGACAAATTAATTACAGCTCGATTGTTCAAAAGCTGTAACAACGTTTTTTTTCCTTTTTTCACTTTTTGCAATTGAAAATGTCACTTGTCTGGGACTCAGGCGCGCGATCAGATTAGATGCGTTAAAATTAAATCGTATCACGCTTGGCGTGCAGTTCCCTGGGAAATTCAACGACACTGCTGTTCAGGCGTTCGTGTCTCCCGTTATTCTAATAGCTGTAAAGCATCATGCCAAGTTCATTACTTGTGACAGAGATGTAAAAATCGTATCACCTCGGTTGATTTAACTGCGTTCTACATTTCATGTCCAGATATCAAAAATTCACTTTGAATAGTTTACTTTTTTTTCGTAACATAATTTTACCATTTTACAATTTAGCCACTAAGTAATAATGAATAATCTAAAAAATTGATTTATCATATTATCTTTTATTTCAACATTGTCTCGAGAATGTTTTATTCCATTTTCAATGTTTTATATTCCGTTTGTGATTCTTAGTAATAAAAAAAAAATGACTTAAGAATTGTGACAAGATTGTTTATCGGATTGGAAATGTTATTTTGTTACTCTAAGGTCTTCTAAAAATAGACGCAAGTTCTTACAGATTGGCGTTACAACGTTCTTGAATCTACATAGTTCACAGCGCAAATCCCGACTTAAATTATTTAATGTGGCTGAAATAATAATTATGCATGGTTATGAATGCATCTGGATGTGCACGATATTAGTGCGGGAGTTTTTAATCGTTAATTATTATGCGAGATGTCTATTAAAGTAAGTGTTATACAATAGCAGAATCCGTTTTACAAGTTTGTAACAAATTTAAAAAAGAAATAGAATTTTTTAGTGTTACAATTTATAATCATAAAATACAGTTTTTTACTTTGAAAAATGAAAAGTAAATGAATTGATATAAAAATATGATAAAATTGCATTTTTTAGGATTTGATCCCGTTTGCTGATTAGAGAGTCCGGTCTGGAGGGAACGATTCGACAAAAGTGGAGAGACGAAGAGAACGGGGAGAGAAGCAGACGGGAAATGAAGAAGAGCCCGCGGTGGCATCTCGGCTGACAAAAGTAGGCACCCTGTAAAATCTCCGTAATTAACGACGACCCACTAACCCACTCGTCCACAAATTTCGTTCACGAATTGACGCGCGACCCGAACGCAACAAACTTTTCCCACGAACTGGAATGTCATTTCGCATCACCGTATAATCATGTCGAATAATTATACTCTCCGTTGAGCGATTCGCAGGCCTTTTTTTCGTTATTGTATACACACTCTATAAACATGATTATTACACTTTATGGCAGTTTCATTTACAATTTGACTCGCTCAGCTCCATTTGAAGGAGTGCGACTTCAAAGAAAAAGGCACCTTTTTTTTGATGAATGAAAACTGTTTTGAAAACCGAAACAGGTTTCAAATAGTGATGATAGTCCAGTAAACTTGACCCATATAGACCTGTAAACCAGAAAATGAAAACTCACTGACCCGGAGCACATTATTGTGTATCCTGCTAGTTGAGCGATGGGTATATTAAAAGTCATTTTTTTTCAATCCACATATTTCAAATTCTTCGCCACTTCAATGAGAGATACAAACTACTGCTTATCCTTTATGTAATTATACGCAACCGTGAGCGAAAACTTTACAGTTCGTATAGGCACATTCTTTTTTTTTTTCATCATGCATATACATGCGCATAACGGATACTCGCATTCAATAATTTTTTTTATTTAATAAATAAAATCATGAATTTCTTTTATGAATATGTACATATTCATCGGAGACCAAGTTTTTCGTTAGAATTCATTTGATTGTGTCTCTAGTACCAACTCATCGATTCGGTATAAATTTCTCTCATTAGCATTTGTGCTTTTTTCTTGTGGCTTAGGCTCGATTAGAGAATGAACGTAAGTCGATCTTGACGAATGACAGTAACTCAATATCCCATTGAGTTTTTTTTTGTTTTGCCTTTTCTTCATCGCAATGTAATTTTATAAAATCTTCGATTCCATTTGAATCACGACGGCTTTGTAATTTGACGCAACGGATGGAATTATTTTTAGCCGGATTCGGCATTTTTTTATCTCATTAGCTGAAAACAATATTAGCATTCCGAAAAGCAAAATGAATCCCGATGGATTCAAAAGAAAATCGAGAACCGGTAATTCTTGAATTCAATCGACCAAGTCACGGCTAAGTCCATTTAAATGTGCATGTAAATGGCACACTTAAACGAAATAACATTTTTGCATCATCATAATTCAGAGTTATTTTTGGCTATTGAAAGATGTAATGTAAATGCAACGTCCACAAAAAGATGAAATCAAATTGAAACAAACGAATAGTGAATAACAAAAAAATTGTCGAGTTTAAAATTGTTAAGTTGGAGCGAAAAGTTGAATTACGTAAGAGGTAATTATTGTTCAAGATATGAACGGTAATGTAAGTGCGTTTTTCGCGAGCAAATATTTGAAATCGGTTTTGTCAAACGGTGACATTAGACCTTGGTCAGGGACTCTGGTCACGCAATTCTGCCTCTGCTTCTGACGTCAAGAAACGCGAACACGTTGCATCTTGTTAATTAGCGCTCATTAATTTTATTACCTGTGTTAATTTTGTTTTGGTTTTGTTTTATTGCCACGCAATCATACAATTCATTATTTGTTCATAGCATTCAATTGTAATGAAAATGAATAGGAGAAAATTGCATTTTACAGTCGATATCAACTTTTTTTTGTATACAATTTTGTTTCTTTAATATTTGCACATAATTTGTGAACAAGAAACATTAAACAGATATCAATCTTTTCTTTCCAACTCATGAGCAATTTTACAAATTCCAAAATTCAAACCACTTAGTTTTTTGTTTGTCTGCCTTTTTGACGATCTTTAACATTATTCATCGTCGCATAAATTCAATTCAATTTTTTATTATTCAAAGTCTCGATATTGTTGCCTTTTTCATGGTCATCCGAAATGTTAACTCGTAGAAAAAAAAAACATCTGCAGTTCCAGAGTTGAGCGCAAATTATTATTTATCAAAATGGAAAGTTCTCTGTCTTTGTTCAAGATCCGCCGTTGATTCTTCCAGATGAATCCAGCGGATCGCTTATCTCAGAACCGTATCGATTGTTTTCACCAACTTGTCGATGTTGGGGCTCGAATGTTTTTCACTTTTTTCATCCCATTAATCACTTTTTTTTTCTTTTTCCAAACGAGATATCCCAAGCTCTTTCGTGAACCTATTTCTATCGGCGCAAAGATGTACAGCGAAACAGCTCACGATGCTCATGAAAGCGAAGGAACACAATGACAGTAGCGAGGCCCGTCATTTGGCCGGATAATACAGGATCGAGCCAGAACCAAAAGTATAATCACAGCGATGCGTTGCTTATAAACAATTGCATCGTTGCACAATGGTGGACGATCTTGTGTTTTCTTTTAACGCACTCGAAAATTGTAAAACAGGTTCCAAATTTGATGTTTATTTGGGCGACGTGAAAAACTTTCCAGACCCCTCTTGTTTCAGGACCCACCTAATGGTGATAAATACGAACTTTCCCCGGTTCGAATTCCTCGGATTGATTTTTTGACAAACAAAGTCAAACGTCATGTTTGGGCACTCGGGGCTTATAATAATTAATATATCATGTTCACAAAACTGGCAGCTGGAATTTGTGTATTGGAATTTTTCAATCGGTTAAAAAATTGATCAGTCCTGTGTGTGCTGTTATTTTTGACCGGTTGAATTTTCTCCAAGACAATGGAACAGGTGAAAGATGACTGTTTTTTCTAATAGTGATATATTTTTTTGTTTAGTAATAGAAAAAAAGGTATAGGATTTTTGTGCAATATGTTATGTAAGGATAGATGGGTTGTTATAGGTCATAAAGTGTATCTGATTGTGATACTCCAATCCGAATATGTTCGGAGCGGGATGAATATTTAATGTTGATTAAAGATGGTACCAGAGAGATACTCGAATGTACTTGCGAAAGGGTCTGGAAAGTGACCCCAGATTCACCTTCGTGCAACAGGTGTGTATAGCAGACTACCTGACCCGGAGACCTCCAGGCTCCTCCTCATTTCTTTTGACTTTTCTTACACAAGACTCATTTAAATTGCACTCCATTCACAAAACTTGGAGAAAAAAAAAAAAACAAAAAAAAAAAACAATCATAAAATAAGAGAAATTATTTTGCATAAATTGAAAAACGTTTACATAAACTATATTTCTCAACAGTTGTTATAACAGAAGATACGTTATGACAACGTTTAAATTATACACATCTTTGAAAAGGTCACCTAGCCAAACTTTATATCTTTTAATTTATTGTCAATACAAATTTCGATAGTCATCATTTCCAGCCAAAAATCGGTTACACAAATCTGTCACCCACATCCTTACTGATACACAAAAATGAAATTGTTTGTTGGTTTGTCTGTCATGGTTTGGCGCTCCAGCGAGTAAATGGAATGAAGATTTTTTTTTTCGCATCAGGCGAAACAACTGAAGGATCCAAATTATTTGCTTTTTTCTTGTTAATCATCTGAAATCGTTTCGTCAACTCAAATATCAACGTACGAATTCTTACGATGCTCTTACATTAATAAAAAAGAGTTATCAAAAGTAACCGTGCAAATCGCAGGATTAAAGAGCTCAAAAAATGAGTCTCCTATTGTCTGCAGCGTCCAAACTGAGTTCATCTGGTTGAATTTTCATCCGACAGGAAATGCCGATCGGCTGACCCATAAAGAGCAGCGGGCAGGTACGCAACTAGGTAGGAATGTCCAAAGTGGCGCTGGCCTGAATGGCCGCGTGTTCCTTCGGTCCTGTGTGTAACGGTGTGTGGTTGTGTGCGTTGCCGTCCCACCTGTTCGATCGCGGTCAAGAAAAGTGTCGAGGTGCAAGGAAGAAGAGCCGAGACGCGAGCAGGACAAAGCGATACCTGCAACGATACCGGTACCACCTCTTCGGTCTCGCGGAGCGTCGACTGCGGCGACTCTTCAGTCCGGTCCCGACCGCCAGCGCTCCAACGTTGCGTCGCGATCGCGCGCCCAAACCCAGCTCGACGTCACAGTTCGCGTTGATCCGTCGGCATTCGTCCTGGTCGCAGGATATCCCAACGGATTGTGAACAAAGGGGATTGTGCAAATTGTGCGGTGGTTTCGGGCGACCTGGAGCAATCGGTTTGACCAACCGGTCGCCAATTGCTGGCCGTCTGGTAGCCACAGGCGGATGCTGCGAAGTTCCGGATTTTTCGACTCCAAGGGCCCCTGACAAAAGTGCAAGCAGTGAAAGAGACAGAGGGATACAAGTTCTCCCTAAGGAAACCTCGACGGGATGAAAAAGTTGAGAAAAGCGCGAGCCCCGCTGAAGTGCGAGCCGCACCTCTGAATTCCACGGCGCACCAATACAGCGACGCGTCTGAATTCCTCGGGGCACGTAGAACGAGCGGTGCTCGTACGCGCATACCTTCGCCGCGCAGGAGGGACCTGGGAAAAGGCCCGAGAACAAGGGAGAAAGAGCACGGGCAAAGAGAGACCAAGTCGGTCGGCGGGCGAGCGAGACAGCGTGAGAAGAAGAGTGAGCCAGCGTCGCGGGAGGAGGAGGAGGAGAAGGGGGGGATGGAAAGGAGGCAGCCATCATGGCCTGACGCGAGAAACTGAGACGCGGTTGCAGCAGCTGCGAAATTGAATCCAGAGCTCCGCTCGGGCTTTTGCAATCCGCTTGAAAGTGAAACACGGTGGCGCGCATTGGCATCCTCTCGCGGGATAATGCTGGTTTGAGTTTGGGCGCCAGAAGATTGAACATTGAGAACAGTAGCAGGATGCCAGGCGCGCACCAGGACTCGGCCACGCCGTACTGTCGGTGTCGGGTGTTGTATCTGGGCAGCTCGGTGCCGCACGCCAGCAAGGAAGGTCTGCTCGGGGTACAGGAGCCGCTGCGCGAGCTCTATCCGGAGCAGGGGGCGCTCGGCGCCAGAGGCATCGACTCATGGCTGAGCGTCTGGAGCAACGGCCTGCTGCTGGAGAACGTGGACGAGAACCGCAAAAAGGTCACGAGGTTCTTCCCAATCGAGTCGTTGCATTATTGCGCGGCGGTGCGCCACGTGAAAGGCGGAAACGGCGACGCCTCGGCGACACGTTTTCTGCCGCTGGACTCGCCGTTCGCACGAACGCCGAGCGCGAACCATCCGCCGCTCTTCGCCGCGGTGCTCAGACGAACCACCGGTATCAAGGTCCTCGAGTGCCATGCGTTCATCTGTAAGCGCGACATGGCAGCCAATGCGCTGGTCCGCTGCTGCTTTCACGCCTACGCCGACCGGAGTTACGTCAAGTGCCTCGACCCGGCGGCCCCGAGCACCAACGGTACCGCAAACGGCAACGCCATGCCGCACCACACCAACGGGGGCGGCAGCCTCTACAACACCCTGGGCGGTTCGAGCACCACCCTCGACTCGCCGCCGTCGATGAACAAGCTGGACGCCACGGCGGACGACGCGAGCCTCTACAACGGCGACGAGAACCACAAAGTTTGGGCGCGAGGCCGCGACGAGATCGACGGTCTCCTGTACCAGGAGCAGGGCACCCTCCGGAGCACCAAAGGCAGCAGACCCCGTCAGCTGATGGCGCCACCGTCGCCGCCACCACCGCCGCCCCCGCCGCCGGCGTCGCAACCCCTCCTCATAGAGGAGCCGGTCAATAAGACCAACAAGAAGAACAGCAAGAAGCTCAAGAAGATCAAGAGCAAGTCCCTCCACGAGGAACAGATGATGCAGCATCCCCATCACCTGCAGGCGATCTACACCAACGGCCATCACACGCTGGGACACCCCATCCGGCAGCAGCACTTCCCTCCCCACCACCAGATGAGCAGCAGTCGCTCGGTCGCCGGTACCCTGGCCAGGCCAGCGCCGGTGCTCCTGGTGCCGGCTGCCACGCTGCCCAGGAAGGCCCACCATCATCCCAGAGGGATGCGCCCGATCCCCACCCCCGCGCCCATCGTCCCGGTCTACGCACCGATGCCGGTTGTTCCGCCCCCGCCCCCCGCCATGTACACGGGCCCCTACGGAACAACGGGTAACAGGTCCAGAAGACAGCAGCCCATGGAAGTCGTCGACGCCTCCACCCTAGGCGCCTCCAGAAGACTGGCTGCTTCGCACGCGGACCTCACCGCGCCGCCACCTGCCAATGTAGAGGGCGCGCACAGGCCCTCCGCCGACAGCCCTGAGAACGACTCCTGGTTTGGCACAGGGATTTATAGACGCAAGGGCCACCTCAATGAGAGAGCCTTCTCGTACAGCATCAGGGCCGAGCACCGCAGCAGGAGCCATGGCAGCCTGGCGTCCCTGGGATTCAACGCCCCCAATGGCATGAGCCTGCCGAAGGAGGAGAAGAAGGACCGCGAGATCGCCCAGCTTGTAGCAGGACTCAGCCTGGACCACAGTCCTGAACGCGCGCAGACCCACTCCAGGCACGCCAACTCGCATTACCATCACCAGCCACAGCCCCTGCCCAGGCCGAGACCACGTTAACGTTCGTTTGTGCCACGGGAAATATTTAAAACGATACAGCAGCTTGGAACTGGAACTGTAACTGTCTGTTTTGGCAATGCTGGATATTCGATAGTGCTGCAGACTCTTGTACCGTTGGTGAACTGAGTTGTCCGGTTGGACTATTTTTCGCCAAATTTGCCTTTAGTAGCCTATTTAGTAGCTCAAAATTTGGAAACTGTGTTGGTGATCGATACTGAAGAGTCAAAATAAGTGGTTTGCTTTTCTTGTTAGAAATCGTGGTGAAAGGTAAACAAAAACATCCCGAACGAATGGATTCCTTTTAAAACGATGTAAACAAAATTTAACCTCAGCAGCAACATTTTTGAAAATTCATCTGCTTTGAATCTTTGTTTTTGTTTTTGTTTTTTGATTTTTATGTTTATGTTTTTGTTAACAAAATAAAGTGAGTTTCCAGTATCTGTCTTCAGTATTAGTCACCAATGCCGAGTCAGCGTTCGTTGCGACACTTCAACACTATTTTAGGTTATGTATTTTTAGTATATGTCCAATACTGCAGCGCCGTTTTATGTTTCCCTGTGTGTGTGTCGCAAAAATTGCGGTCTCAGTGATGTCTGCACCTATTGGAGGGTTCTTTCTTTTGTCCTTTTTTATTTTGGAATCGTGTTTTTGATATTCCGTTGCTGATAACACGATCGAGTTTTGAACGCTGGAGGAAGAAGCTAAATTTCTGAACTTTTTGAAATCAATCAATGTCTCGCAAAATCATTGTAACGAGATCAATTGAAGCGCATCGCGAGTCGTGTACTGTTAATCGTTCGTCTTAACTGGTTTACCGGTTGGAAATATTTTTGTTATTCCAAAAAAAGAAAAAAAAGAAAAAAAAAAAAAAAGATTGACAGATATGATTTGTACCGTGAAAAAATGGATCTTTTCAAATCTCGATTGACGATGAATTAGTAATCGTTTGCTTTTAAAACTGTCCGCATGGGTCGTGACAAATATTTTCATATTCAAATTCAACCAGAAGTTGAAATTCGTCGTCAAAAGAAAATAATGAAAAGAAATGAAATGTCTCAGATAAAAAAAAGGAATGAATTAAAGAAGAGTTACTTTCAAATTGAAAGTTTTGAAATAATTTCCAGAGTGAGAACAATTTCAAGAATTCACAATTTCGAGAACAGTGCTTTGGTTGATCCAAGTGGGGGTTTTTGTAAAGTAGAAAACTGCATTTTTCCGCGACGATCATTCTTGTTGAAACTTTTCTCAAGACCGTAACGTTGCTCAATTTTTCAATCAACAAATAACGTGGAATTGGGTTCTGTTGCTTAGTGCCAGTTTGTTCCCTGTTCATTGGTCCCGCTTGACATTGCTTCACGCGACGTTCTAACGACTCCGACAGCAATCTTTCTTGATACGTCAGCTAATTGCATTTGGTTTTCGCTTCGTGCATTGTACATTTTGTGCACTCTTTGTACCAATGTTAATTAAATCCCGACGGTGACGATGTTTCGGTGAGCGCTCTGGAAATGTGCATCGTGATTTCCTAAGAACTGCAACGATTATTTAACTTTAATTATCGTCCCGTGAGAAGATGATTATCGGGCGCAAGGGGAGCTCCGAAATACGCTTAATTAATTTGCTCGCCCTGAGACTGCCTTGCTCATTTTACACCATTTTTTTTCAACTCGGTTATTTTTCGTTGTAATATTTCTTACGTTAACTGAAACGAAGGTTTCATGTGCCTTCGGCTGACATTTTATTTGAAATGCGGAAAAAGTATAATTCAAGGCGACGTGACAGAGCTATTTCGCATTGGAAAATGAGAGCCGATACCTTCGGACGGAAGAGTTTGACCTTTTTGTTGTCGTTATTACGTCAAATCCTGTACCAGACTCTGGGCGGGATTTGTGCTCTTCACTCGACTGTCATCCTTCACGCATTGTTTCGCCTTTCGTTTTTTTTTGCATTCAATTTTTTTCCCCTTCAAATCGTGACTCAATCAGACGTGTACAAATTGCACCTCGACCGTCCGCAGGAAAGAACTGTTCCTTCTCTCCTCTGCTATTTACAATCATCCGAGAGTTAATTGAATATAAAAAAGACTGCTAATACTGTTCTTTCTAAGATTTCTAAATCCTCTTTCGCATAGATTTATAACGCTTTTGCGATACACTTTAAATGTCAGAGCTATTTCGAATCCTACGTTGTTCATTTTTTCGCCGAAAAAAACTTTTTACTTTTTTTTTTGGACGACAGCTAAATGTCAAGTACAATTCGTGTCATTTCGAGGCTAACGAAAATTCTTCACTTTTACATAACTGCTAATGCTTATAGTCTGATCGAATAAAATCTGAAATTTCCCTAATCATCTGAAGATTGGTTTCAAAACTTTTAAGTGGTTAAAAAAGAAACATTATTCGTTGCAGTTGAGAAAGTAGGAATGCGCAAAATGAGACAACAATTGGCACAAAAAGAAAATGGAAATGTTCGTTTTTTTTTTTTTTTTCGCGATTTGTAATAAATGTTGATTACTTTCGATGTTTCAATAACAATTTCGATTCGAAATGTTAATGAATAAATCAGTTTGATTGTAAAATGTCAACGAAAGTAGCAAATTTTGCTTAGAAAAGGCCATCGGTACTTTCTCCGTTATCTCGTTTTTTGTACCCGGAGGTCAATTCCGATAAACAAAAACAGGTTAATACTGTTTCCCATTCAACGTTTCTACTTTGATGACCTCCCTGAAGACAATCCGGTGCCAGTGAAAACGGCTTCTTTTGGTCCGATCATTTTGAAATACCGTTCCAACACCAGCATTACTGTACATTTAAACATTAATACCTCAGTATAATAAATATTTATTGTCCTAATAATTAACATTGATGTAATTGATTTACACCGTTGTGACAAGTTGGCTCGATTAACAACAATTTTGATCCATGTGTACGTGCCAAGAGGATTATACGTACGAGAAAATTTTGCGAAATTAAATGAAGAACGAGCAGCTTGCGTAATACGTCAATTATTCAAACATTCAAATTTTTCCGCGACAAATAAATTGTCAGCGACTTTCTCCATCGCAGAAAAAGATGTTTTTGCGTTGCCCATCGGTCGTCGATTTCCAAAAGCCTGAAAAACGACGCGAATATTTCACGGTGCGTTACCATCGCGTACAAATCGTGATTGATTATAAATATATTTTTTTTATTCGGCCGCGGCGATGATGAAACGCAATCGAAAACGCGAGCACAAAAGTCGCAGGCGGCTCTCGGATTACGCAAATGCGATACGCGACACCAATTTCGCAAAATCATGTAACGAAGTTGGATGACGAGAAATGTAATAAAAATCGATTGTAATCGAAGACACAAAAGATACTGTAACCGTGACACTGCGTCGAGTACTTTTTTTTTTATTTATTTATTTTTTTCTTTTCGGCTGATTTTCTTTTTGTTTTTTTTTTTTTTTTCATTTTCATTTCACCTCTGCTCTTTTCCACGTGGACGTCTAATTATCATAGTGTACAGGAGCTTTACCGCTAGGCGGTAGCAAAAGTTACAGTATCTTATCGCGGCATAAAAATACACGGAAGATGCGGCAATAAAACAAAACGGGTGTACCGTTACGTTGCCGCAAACATATTTTGTTTTCGCGTGATTGTTCACGTCGAGTGACAATAGGATTGTGCCATGGAGTGAAAAAAAAAAAAGTTCAATCAACTTGAGCGAGACTCAAATAACATTTATTTCACATTACAAAAGCAATTGTCGCGTGTATTGAGCTCAACTAAAACCAACATCTTCGACAGAATATTCAATGGGAGAAAATGATACGAAAAAAAAGAAGAAATTGAACAAAATATTCTTCTTGATTTGCATAAACAATTCAAAGTTATTTTTTTCTTCCCCATTTCATATTCTGCTGGAATTTTTTTCGTCAGGATTGATTGCGACTTTGGAAAGACACAAGTTGTTTGATAATTGTTTTATTTGATTAACAATTTTGCGAGGCATCGAAACTTCGAAAGTACGCTCCGACGACGTCAAGTCAAGAATTTTGTTCATTGCGGTGTCCAAAAATTGTATTTTTTTTTTAATGTGTGTATTTTATACGAATATGCATAGCATGATAATTTTCATCGACCTTAGGATTACATTGCATTGAATTATAGATAACTATTGTCAAAGTGTACGTGCCTAATAAATAAAATGATTACTCGTGTATATAATATATAAATATATAAATAAAATAGAAATATATTATAATTATAGTTGATACTGTTGATGATAAAATTAAATAAATAAAATGACTACTCAACTTGAATGTGAAATGTTTTCATCAGTGCGAACTTATAAGTTCGCATTTTCATCTCTCCTTGAAAGATCCCTTTTCTTGATTCCAGGACGAGCATGCACTTGGATTTTCCATGCTGAAAAACATTGGTATACGTTTTCCGTGGATCATGACTCGCTACCATTCAAGGTTACTATAGTAATCACATAAGATATTCACTTTCCCTTTGTTATGTAAAGTGAATGGGATGTGTGAGAGAAGTTCTTTTTAATCTTGCAACAACCGATCACTCCGGCGAGTTCCTTATTACAAAATTAACCGCAACGTGGTAGAATCATAAATGAATAAACAATTTTTATTTGTGACGTCGAGCAAATTATCAATTTATCCTCATCGTTTCCTGTATGTACGTTGAGAAAACAACCCAACTGTAATGTAACATTCGTTATTAACATTTCTTTGCCATTGCAAAATATTTTTCTACTTCGGTACTTGATTATTAGTTGACAAATTTTGTCATAAAAAAATTGTACAAAATTTTTAAACAATGACACGACGAGTGATGTTAGGATGTCAAAAATTGACAGCGAGTTGAGGACTGCGACCCGAGCTACGGTTTTTATCCCTGAATAAGCAACTGGATAAATAATGGTTGGTTATTATGATAATTATCCCCTTACGGTTTTGTGATCTAATCGCCGGGACGCAAAACCATCGAACTCTGCGAGGTTTGAGTTACAGTTATATTAGCGAGCTCGACGTACGAACGGTTACACGAAAATAAGGTCGCCTTTGCTATTTTGCATTCCTGTTCATATATTATAACTCAATCAAAAATTCCTTCCCCCTTCCTTTTCATTCTGATTGGCCACATTTTTCACGTCAGATAAACAATGGTGTACGATTTTTTATCGCTATAAATGCCAAAGCAGTAACTAATTGGTCGTGTCGAAATAGAAAAAAAAAACAAATAAAAAGAAATTCAATGTATCGCTTTATTAAATTCATCAGAAACGTTTGCGCGAGTGACTTCATAGCGTGGAATTATATATGTTGCAATAAGTGACAACCCATTCAATGGCGCGCGTTCCTTTTCGAGTGAAACAGACTATGTAATACGCATACTCGTGATTCTTTGCGCGGTCACCATAAGTGTAATTACTCTCTACGAGATGAAAAAGTTATACCCGTCGGGGGTTGGTTTTTGTTTGCTTGGTGTGAATTAATTTTGGGGAAATTGTTTTTTTTTTTTTTTTTTTTTTTTTTCGACACTTCGTTCACAGTACTTGCTCGCAATTTTTTCTCATTTGTTCACGTAAAAATTAAACAGAAAATGAAGGACTACTAATTACAAACTTCAAAAATTGTTAACAATTTAATTGGTTGTTGTTCTTTAAAACAAATATTGTTAAAATTTTGCTACATTTTAACAACTTGATTAGAAGATGAATGTTATTTCATTTTTGATTTTACTTGTTATTAAAATTTGATGTTAAAAAATGCATGAATTTTGTTGGTAAATGTTAACAGTTTATATGATGGTTATACGAAAATGTCATTTTTGTAATGTCCAATGACTCATTTTTGTACGATGAAAAACGTTTGAAATGTATGATTTGAATGTCATATAGTAGTAACCCAGATAGAGTGATGATTTAATATTGAATATGTAATCTAACTGGTTGATTGCGGTCGAACGTCGAAGAATGACGCTTGACCACTTCGTTAAAATATTCCGTTAGGGATTCACTCACTGTATATCGATATAACCGTATGCAAAGCAAATTTCTCGGGAAGCACCGTGTCAGACACCTGTGTGTGTCTCTCAAGAGCAGTACATTTTTAACTTTTATAAGCCGACGTGCACAGGCTGAAACCATAACAGGCCATAATTGTCGCGGCTGTCACGATCGATCCGTTATAATTTTCAATAACATTTCAAACACATTTTCATCTCAATTAAAGTTTGATAAATATATTATAATGAGACGAAAAACAATATTTTAAAAATTTTCACAAAAGATGCAATTCCGATCAAAAAAAATAAACGCATAGTATAATAGGGCATTGACTAAACAAAAAGTCAGGTTCAAATTAAAAAAAAAAATCGAAAAATATTTTGTTTAATTAAAAAATAATTTTGACAGGTGGATGAAACTTCGGGGTAATAGCAGGTGTCCGTCGGTAATTTGTTTCGGAGCACTTTGTCTGATGCAAAATAGTATAAAAAATTTGATTAATAATGAAAATTTAATTTTTTTTTTCTCAAAAATTGAAAACACAAATATATATAAGTGATTTGATTTTTGAAAAAAATGCAACGTATCTGACAATTGGTTTTTATCGACTGAAAGTTACTTGACCGACCGAGATAACAATTCTGCAGTTTGCGGGAAAACCACAAAGCTTAATTTTTCCGGAAAAAAAAATCTCACTGTCCTCTAATTTTTAAATTGATTTAAATTGAATTTTGTTTCACAATTGTCCGAATTAATTTTATGTTGAAAAGTTTGTATTTAAACAAAATGAAGAAATACAGAGCCTGAAATGTAATTCAACATTTGTAAAAATGTTTATTACACAAAATTAATGAACGAGTAAGTGTTATTAATGACATGAGAATGCAAGTTATTTTTTGTTGCTACAGTCTATGAAGTTGAACAGAGAAATGATGATTTACAAAAATACGATTGCAGAGTCGGTAACCAACAGGTGCAAAAACTGCCGCTATGAGAAAATTATATCGCCAAGCTGTGTCATCTAGTCGGCAGTTTCCGCTTTACTGAAACGGTCCTGGGGAGCCAGGTAACGCGTAACAACTGTTGACTGCATTGCTGAGTGATGCATCTGTAATGGAGCTCGGTGCAGGCAGCATGCGCTTAAATAATAATAATCGTAGAGGGAAAAAACAGCAAATGACAATATCCACATTAGACCGAGGTGTTTTCAGCGTTACACCATTTAGCTTTCAGCTTTAAATATGCTACGAATTCCCGTTAGACTTTTTTTGTTCTCAACTCCTCAACAATATCGACTCCGGTTTTTGTATTGCAATTACGTAATTATTCTCGTAAATAAATTTATTGCCACTATTATAATAATAAGATAAGATTAAAAGAAAAAGTTGTTAGTTTAGGTTTACTTTAAGGAGGATAAAAAGCCCATTTTGTGAATTAAAAGTTGCTTGTAACGACTTATGGTGCAATTTTGTATCGGTGAATTTTCTCGTTTGATGAGAAAAATTCGAGCAAAAAATTGTTGTCACCGAATTTTCCAATACTCAAGCCATGAAATAAGGTCAGGAATACTGGCTTAGGATTTCGGTTATTAATTTAAGTCCGTTTTGACCCTCACATTCTACAAGGATAAGAAATGCAAGGAACACAAGGACTCGGGATAAAAATTGGTGAAATAAAATTTAGAAGAATTCATTGAGATTCGAACGCTTGAGTTTCAGGTTAAGAATTAAACGGTCTGACCGCTGCTCCAAAATACTGAACAGAGCGAGTAAGGCAGGACAGACTGAGGAAACATACAAGTGAAAAGTGATAGTAAATTTCGAAGTGCATTTTTGTTTAATATAAATAGAAATTAAACGATAATGATTAAAATTAACTTTTTAATACTTGTTCTAACAATAAACATTTTTATTTGTCTATTTCCCTACTTATTTTATTTTGTTTGTTTATCTGTTCACAAATTCTTAACAAATTTTTCCAATATGATTTGAAGTTGCTCTTTCTATTGTTTCAGTTAGATCGATTTTTCCAATTGAAAAAATTTCAGTTTCCTGAAAAGTGTCCTGCAATTTCTAAAGAAATTTCAAAGTTTCATTTTTTAATAATATTATCCTTACAAATCTACGAGTTAATGGTAAAAAGGATCTGCTCTCTAACAAGAGCTTTGCAGTGATTGCAATGATTATGTTTCTTATGGATTATATTTTTATGAGATAAACTCTAAATTACATTATTTCTTGTTAAACAGTTTTTTTTTTTTAATTCAATACAATCAATCAATTTAATTTCACATTTCTTAATGAAAATAAAGTCTTCAAAATCCATTGATCTTTTTTTTTTTTATTTCAAAATTTCTGTGAGAAGATCATTAGATAGAGCACTTTTAATATTTGCCTAACATCCTTCGGGTCAAACGCTTTTTGCCACTTTCAAATTGATGATCTATCAATCAACTGGCACCAACAAACGTAATATCCTGAAAAGTCGCGCGTTAAATCCTGACCTACAATTTTGTCTTTCCAAGCCAGTTTAATGTCACTTTTTAAAAATTGAAATTCAATTTTGCAAAATTGAAACGATAAGTTATTCCATCATACAAAAATTTCATTCAACATCGATCATCTCACACAAAATATGCCACAACATTTTCCAATAAACATTCAATGTTTGTAACGTTCAACTTTTTTATTTCTTAGTCTGGTGATCAAAAACCATTTTGATATTTATCAAAAACATTTTTTTTCTCACTCCTCCAATTAATTCAATTGTTCAAATTTTAATTCATTTTTATTTGTGATTAATTTGTATCTTATGAATCGAACGTGACTGAAAAAAATGTATTCACGGATGTAAAGAAAGAGGATAACAAAAGGAGGTGCATAACTTATGATACAAGTGTTTTACAAATGGGTCACAAATCGGTCCCTATAATCGTACGGTGCAGTACGAATGATCTGATTGCTGGAAACACTCATGCTGCGGATAAAGAATAACAGTACTCTCGAATCAAACTGTACGCATCACAGTGCTTGGTGAGCGCCGTATGAAAACACTCGGTACCGTTACCGGCTTCACCAAGCAGAAGCAGAAACAACCGCACCGAGTCAGTCATGTGCTGTACGCACGCCGGCTGCATCGCGTCCGAGCGCAGCTAGAACCGCACAACATTTTGTCATGTCATGTTAATCCGTCCCGATCCGGGGTAATGATGTGTTACGAGACAGTGTTAATTAGTAATCGATCTCTCAGGAATACCACAAACGGGGCGTTCAATTGGAAATATTTGTAACCACATCCATTCGGAAGGGTTCCGGTATGTAATTCTGGCATCTCTGATGTGCACTTATTGACTGTGCATGATTCTGTTATTCTGTTTGAATAATGCAATTTTAGCTGCATCTCAATTTTTTGTGAATACATTTTTTGTTTATTCAAAAATGGCACAACATTTGAGCACAATTTTCAAGTATAAAATTCATGAGATGATTTTCATTCCAAATTCGATGGGTTTAATTAATCATGATTGTTTTTTTTTTTTTTTTTTTTTTTTGTTGAAAATAATGTTTATTTGATTTATATAATTGTTCGAAAATTGTGGATACTGTATTCGAAACTAATGTGAATCGTGAAATTCATTGACGTTAAATTTTTGTTATCAAATTTTACTGCACGTCGATCAGAAATATAATAATTAAGTATGAATAAAATAAAAATAAAAGGTGAGTTTTTGAGCAGGTACATTCAAAAATGCCTGTTAATTAAATGCAAAAGAAATCACGATTTCTACTTAGTTCTACGACTGTTGGTACACAAGATTTGATTTTGATTAATATTTGGTATCCGTTATGAAGTCATGTAACTGAATTGATAACAGAGTGTGATGAAACACATTTTTGGAAATATTCAATATTTTTGTCTTCATAGAATTAAAATGAATCAAAGAAATGTTTACCCTTGGAAGAATGAATGAAACAATTGAATCGAATATAAAATTACTAATCAAATAAAATACAAATTTTTTAAACAAAATATTTGTATAACAATTTATTGTTAAATTCCATGTTTTTTTTTTCCTCAGTGCACATCTTTTGGGGTTAATAATCGAGCTCAACTTATTATGCAAAATGCGATCATCTCGCATTAATCAGTGAAGTAATTTAATTATTTCCATGCATAACAACTTGTGCACTTTTACTTATATGGTCATTACAAAGAAATTTTTTTTTTGCTCGCACGTTTTACACTTTCGCTTTTCGTGCGTTCGTACAATTAGTTTATTCTCTATGTGATATTCGAAAAGATCATGTGTTTTAAGTAAAAATTTTTTAATCGTAAAGATAGATGTACGCTCGGTACAAATGCTCGTGAACATCTACAGATTTTACACCACCGACTATCATCAGAACGTAATTGAACGGATGTAAAAGTTGATGTGATCACTGATTATAGAGAAAGATTTATTCATCAGATTATATGATAATTGTATCGCGCCAGGCATCGGTAAAACGCAAACTGCACTTCACACAAGAAATGAATAATTGTTACCTGATTTTAATACGACTGGAAGAATCCTTTAATTTGGAAGTTATAACATTTTTTTTGTTCGTCCGTAAATTTACATCTCGATTGTAAAATCACTGTTGTTAATAAATTAATTAGCAACTTTTATTGAGCAATAAAAATAGTTTCCTTGAATTGTTGGTTTATGAAACTAATTTTTATGAAACCAATCATGATTTTCTACTTTGTGCAAAATTTCACCCACGTCGAATGAAAAAAAAAAATTGTGATTCAATTAAAAATTAAACATAATTCAAAACCAACGGCTTGTCAAATTATCATATAGCAGATTAACAAGAAACCTTTTACTTGATCAATTACTATAAATACAATATGATTTATACAATATGTTGCGTGTGAAGAGAAAATGTATTTTTTTTTTTTTACAATTCGAGGAGAAAAGTTGATTTGCAACCAGAGTGGAAAATGAGTTGACGCGAAGTTTCGGTTCTCGTATTGACGAATTTTGAATTCTCCAGAAATCATCCAGAGTTCCAATTATCTTTATTCTTTCGAGGCGGTAGATAATTGTGTATCGATGTGGTTTTCACATCAGTTATGTGAAACGTTTTGTTTTAATTGTACATATGGTTCGAGCTTGGTAACTATAACATTGTTTTTTTTTTTGTACGAGAAGAGAAAACTCCGACGAGCACAGTTTTTTAAATTTCAATTTAAAATTTGTTCTTAAATGGTATTATTGTTAAGAAAATTAAAATCAAATGTGAATATATTTGAATTTCGTAAGCTCGTGTATATACTTGAACCAATCATTTCCATAATAAGAAAAAACGACATGCATAGTCATTTTCATGTCAGTCACACAAAAATGGAACAAACGTATAAATTAATAGCGTGGCGAGTTCATTGGCTTTCGATTGGATACTTTACGGAGACCGGTTGCATATTAATGAAGCAGAAATGCATTTTCGTTTGTTCGAGAGGTATTATTTATGTCGAGACACACGTTCACTTCGAGTTGAGAAATTTTTATTTTTCCACTCAGACACTGATTGATTTTGGAGGGACATTAGAATTGATGGTACATTTACATGGGAACAGTTTTTCAGACTTGTATAATTGTATGGAGACAGTGAAGATCAACGTTGTCATTAAAATAATTTTTTTTTATTTCCTAATAATTGAACAATCTAAGTAAAACTAATTAAGTTTTAAACATTTGAATATAAACATTGTATGAGATTAACAGAAATGCTTAAAAAGTGGAGAAAATCAAAGTGAGTCTAATCAGAAATATGACAAATAAGCAAAGAGAAGATAGGTATAGTGAAAAGTGTGCATGGGATCGACCGACGACGATGAACTAGGAGGAGAAAAGCGTAACGACTTCATGCATCGGTTGAGTGTTTATCGGGCGTGATTGCGAGAGGTTTACAAGAACGTCTTTGCACGAGATCAACTGATTTTCGTCCCGGTGCGAAACATCTCATCAACGGCACAAACATCAACGAACTGTACAAACACAATTGTGAACTTGTTATGAAAAACAAAAAATTAGAACCAATTTATTTGTATTAAATTGAGGTCGTTTGTACCACAAGCGTGATAATTTGCTTCATGCAAATGTTTAATTACAGGATATCGTTTGACGTCACAAAATCTCAAAGCGCTGTATGTATAATTGCGCGCTGAGTGCTCGCAAATCGGCGAACGCTGGGTCGACGACCATTTCGAATGCCCGACAAATTGCCCTATTGACAATTTTGCGCCACTTTTGCGCGAAACGAGTTTCACATCTGGGATCCTTTAATTTTTTCTACAGGGTCTTTAATACTCGCTCAAAATTAACGGTTTAACGGAAACGCGACGTTTAACGTATTTCGTAATACCAATTAAAAACAAAATGAACCAGCCGGGAGATAAATAACAACCGGCATTTATTATTTCGTCGTTTTTTTATATATATATATATAAAACCAACATATTGTTATGATAGAATGAGGTTGAGGACGCAATTTCGATTGAATTGCAATATATATTTTATCAGTAAAGTAAATGAGCTTTGATTTGCGTAAAATTTTTGCTCTTAATTGGTCTTTCCGAAGTGACACTCATCATTTGCACCGAAGAAAGTTACTTCTGACATAGAAAGTACAATTAAACGGCATACACAATGTGCAACGTACAATCATTTCCAATTAATCGGACTATTTAATACCGCTGATTTGATATCAAAAATTGCAACGCAATTTGAAAGTTACCATTTTTCATTCATTCAACTTGTAACGTTGGGTAACTTCAACTTTGAGATAAAAGTTAACGGTCAAAAATTTATTTACATGTTTTATAATCTAACGACGTTGATTTTTTTATTTGTTAACTATTAATTCAACATTTTCTGCCTAATTTTTATTTAGAGAAAAGTTACTTTTACAGTAATCATAAATTTTTGAGCTAATTTTTCCAGTGCAAATAAAAAAAAAACACAAAAACAAAACGATAGTTATGATAATTTAAATTTTAGATGTTCGTAGTTTTGTTTCGCCTTTTTTTAAACTTTTGTTTTCATTTGTATAACTTTTCTTGGTGTTTAATACGTTCATGGGTCATTTCCGTTCTATCAATTTTTTTTTTTTGATATTACATTTTTTTAAACTTTTCGTGAGAAAATATGACTGGGAGTGAACGTTTCGATTACTTTAACTGTATAACATATATACTGGTTGAGAAACTTTATGAATCGTATCAAAATAAGTTATTTCGTAACAAAAAAATAAATCTAAAAGTATGCACATCTAAGATTTGAACGTTGCTGCGTGCGTTCGTTCACAAACTTATACTTAGTTTTCGTATAAATTTAACGGGTTGGTAAATAGACGAACGAGAGAAAAGTGGCATAACTGACAATAAAATTGGTCTGAAGATTGCTCCTTTATTACACGGTTTTGCTTTGAAAAAAAAAATGATAGAAACATATAGATTCACTTCGAAAAAAGATTAGGATAAAAAATGAAAGCCCAATCCGAAATATATCCGTCTTTGTCTCAAGAATAGGGAGATTAGAAATTTGAAGATTAAACGTTGATTTACAATTTTTGAAATCACCTTTAATTACACCGCGATGCGACATATATAATAAAGATTAGCTTTCACCGTTAACAAGATTTTTTACATTATAGCCCAGAACGTATAATTCAATCTGAAACTAATAAATTGGGCTTTTTCTTGTTTACCAAAAAATTCCTTTTTTATTACAAAATGATTTTCAAGCTCTTGCCGCGGTGATTGCGATCGTTTATTACTTGATTCACCTAGCTATCATATAACAGTTTAAGACTTTGATTTGATTGTTTAAATCACTTTTGTGACTTAGATTTATAAATAAATTAGACAGTCAATCAAATCAAGTCTTAACGGATTATAAATAACTAAATATAGTTTATAATAATGAGATATAAAAAATTAGAATGAGTCAACATTGTTAATTAAAAATAATACAATAAAAAGGTTCATTCTTTGTAGGAAAAAATGTCGTGCTGCGAGGGATTTCGTTTGAGCGGGAGTCCTTCAGAGTGGTCGATGCGGAGCAAGGCCCGGATCGACGCTCTTTTTGAGGACTCGCGATCCGTGTGCAGTTCCACTTTCGGAGGATGGTGTCCCTCGAATTTGATTAACACGCCGCATGTAGAAGAGCCAGAGTCCGATGAGCAGCAACGAAAGGTCAATAGCGCCGTTCAAGCTCGTATCGAGGCGATGTTTGCTTCGGTTGAGTCCGAAAATGGAACACCGGACGAATCCGCTGCTGCTATACTTCCGGTAATTTTCGTCCTATAAGATAAGAAAACATTTATTTTTAACAGCAAGTTAAAAATTCGTTTAAAAATTAACCAGTTAAATTTTCAATTTTTTATAATATGGCAAAAATTTAAAGATGTTTTGTTATTGTATATTCAATTTGAAAATTTTCAAAAAATGAATACTTGTGAATCACTTTGAGATTCTAATACAACTCAATTCGTAAAGGGAAATAATTAAAATCTTATGGTGAGACGATTCACTTATAGGATCATACTTTCGCTTGGCTGGTATTGAATGAGGATCAGCGATAGTACATAAATAAGTACTTCCGGCTAAGGCGTGGTACGCATTGTCAACGAGCGTGTACAATTTCACTCAGAATAATAACGTTTTAATGAACTTGTCTTCGATTTTCAATTCTTTTTCTTTATTTTCCTTTTTTAGAATTTATAGAAATAAAAATCAGATTGAAAAATAAAAATAATAAAATTTCAAGTAAAATTTTAACGTTTCTTGATTCAAACTTTTACTCTAATTCATAGTTAGAACACATTTTTCGTCTCTACGAATTTAAATTGAAAGGAAAAATGATATCTTGTTGCACTCACCTGAGCAACAAAACTTGTCGTTAAAAATGAACATTGTGTTAAAAGGTGAACCTGTTCTTATAAACTCTATAAAAAATTGATATACTCAGAATAGTAACATTTCGCGAAAACTTTTCTCTAATCATAGAATGCCAATTTTCAACTTATGTAAATTAAATTCTGACTTTTATTTAACCAAATTTATGAAACTTGTTATTATTTTATCTTAATTAGTATATTCAATGTAAGAAAAAACTTTGAATAATGTTTCAGTTCAACTGTTCCTTTCATTTTCTTGTATTTAATATATATATATTTCATAATATTTATGACAAATATTTCAAATCTATTTTTTCCAATTTATTTATTGTAATGATATGTTTTATATAAATTAAATAAAAATATTAACATTTCAGACAATTAAGGTTTCATATTTGTTGAATTTTGCAAATAATTTCTGAATGTCTTAATTCAAGGCGAATTTTAAATTTTTAATTGATAATTGGATTATTGTACAGGTGAAATATATGGGAGCTGCCCCAGTGGGTGGTCGAGTAGCGAGCGTTCGCGGTTTGCAAGAGCCTTTGCGCCAGCTACTGGAACGAATTGATGAGTGTGTAATAGCGGAGTTGGAAGTATCCAGGAGAGGCCTGACGTTTCGCGGTGCCGAAATCAGTGAAAAAACCAACCCTTTTAGGAGGATAGCTGTGTGGAGTGCGCTCAGACTGCGCCGTAAAACGATTTCTTCCGGTGAAATACATCATGCTTTCATGCCTTTGGTTGGAGAAGATTACGGTTCAGTTAGCGATGAAAAACACGCAGACTTGTACAGGTAAGGTTCGACGATACAATTTGAAAAATCAATGAAAAGTCACAGTTTCTGAAAATAGTAGAAAGTAATGAAAAATTATTTTTTTTAGTATTTTCAAATTAAATTTGTAAAAGGTACAGTTTTTAAATTGAACTGAATTATGTTTTTTTTTTGTTTAAATTCAAGATCCCACGATCGTATGATAATTAGTACTAGTAATTTTCAACATTAAAGAAACGTAATTTCAGTTGATAAAGTTTCAGATGCTATTCTCATGATTTCAATTAAGAAACATTAACGCTATATAACGTGCGAACGGGCATTAACGTCGGAACGGTCAGCTTGAATTTATAATTTGCATGCCTGTACGGGGCAAGCTGTGATTTCATTTCAACGCCACCGTGAAACTGTGAAACGCGAAATGAAAATGGATCGGTAATTTTTCATCAGGATGCAAATACACATTATACTTATGTTCATAAGTAGTGGTGAGATAATACGAGAAATTTATGAAAGTGATGCTATCAATCAATTTTATTCAATCGTCGAATCTTTCGCGTTTTGCCTCAAGCGGACTCTCACGTAAAATAGCTAAAATCGTTATTTTTCAACGAAATTGTCTAATTTTTTAATTGTGATTGTTCTATTTGTTTTAATTTAAATAATAAATAGAAACAAAAATGCTGTGAAAAAATTAAGAAGTTTAAAAATAAAATAAAATAATTATTGAAACATATTTCTTGTTTAAAAAGAACATTTTTTTGTTTGAAACATTTTTAAACAAGTATAATTACTTTTTTTGTTCATTGACAGAACGATGAGGAGTATAACGAAGGAAGCAACCGATTACCCGCCAATTTTTGCAGTAGTCATGAGAAGACCCGGTGCAAGTCGACTCTTGGAGTGTCACGCATTTGCTTGTCAGAGTGAAGAAGACGCGATTGCGGCTGCTGCGACGTTGTACCGTGCTCTGTTGGCAGATCTGGAGACAAATCGTCGAAGGCCCAGGCACTCTAATGGTATAGGCTGTGTGAGTCTGGCCTCTGTGGTTTCCAGCGATTACATCAGAGATAGGTAAATTGAAATAAAAATAAAGAAAATGAAATTTAATACTCAATTGGTGTTGCTATGCTTACTTCAGAATGTTCACATTTGTTTAATTCACTAAAAACAAAATTAATTTACAACGTTTGGTTTTTTTTGCAATACAAAATTTCTTACAAAACTGTAACCACATTTTATCAAAGTATTCATTTTTTTAAAAGGTACAAAATAACATCAAATTATAGAGTGATATGAAATTAATTGAAATTGATTTTCGGATAATCTTACATTATTTATTTCAGTGTCATAGAACTTACTCCTTCGCACCAATCGCACAACAGGTGTTGTTCTCCTCCTCGTTTCCACTCAAGTGGAAATCACCCAGTCAGACCTCCTAGAAGCAAAAAGAGTTTGACCAGCAGCTCAGTTGAAGAGGAAAAACCTTATTACATCGAAAAAGTTCCCAGGCGAAAGAAAAAGATGTCAGAGATTCGGACCGAGGACGTCATGGAGGCGAAGAACAGGATGGCTTCTCGTTACGAGAGCGATCAGGCTGAAGGTCCTGCCGAAGCTCGGCTGAAGAAAAACAAAATCTCATCCTCGAAGGCAGAGGTCAACGTGGTCAGTGACGATTCAATCCACCAGGAAATAATGGCAAACGACGAGTGTGTGATCTACGGTCGACTGGAAGATAGAAAAGAGGACGGTTGTTCCAGCTCATCTAGTCAGCAGAACTGGGCTCGTCAGCCCAGGCAAGACGTGATTCAAATCCATACCCCTGGACGAAGCTCGGAAGTTCAGAGTCTTGAGAATTCTCTGTACGAGAAGAGCAACGTGATGAAAAATCAGGAGAACCATTTCCGTAACGCCGATAAAATATATAGTTTGGGTTCGGATGAAGTCAGTTATCATAGCAGAAGCAGAAGCGCAATGAGGAAACAAAATGGGGAACAGAAGCCTGGAAGGGCCTCGAGAATGTCGTCCTCTAGGGACGCGGAGAGTATCTATTCGAACAAGGGTTTTAATCATCCTCTGTTGAACGGTATACAAAGTTTAGAAACCGCAAACGAAGCGGTCCCACAGAGGACGAGAAGACGGAGCAGAGCTGGTAGCGAACCTCCGGTAAGCCGGACCCAAGATGCCGCCTATATGATGCAGGAACAAAAACTCAAGAGGTCCCAGAGCGATTATGATGTGGACAAGGGCGACTTGTTAACGAGGGTTGAGTTGCCTAGAAGAGGCAGTTTCCTCACCCAGGGAACCAAAAAGAGGACCATCACTATGAACGATGGCACTCCTCTTGGTTTTACCGAACTGTTCGACGAGTTTCGAAATCAGGAAGGGTTGACGAGCGTCGATGATATTCTGGCTGCTATAATTGGTGAGTTTCAACATTTCTATGAAGATTTTCACGATGATATTTTTAATTGAGTTTTCCATTCATTTGATGTGTGATGATAAAAAATAAGAAGTTTTCTTGATTGAAGAGCTATTAGACTTTAAGATGAAATGAATCGGTGAATTATTTTGATTTGGCACTTTTATAAGTGAATGAGAAGTGCCAGCAGATATAATGTTTGACATCAACAGTATAGTTAAAGGATGACAACTAGTTTTCTGCTTTTAATAATTCTGGACCGAATCCAGGTAAACTTTATTATTGAACTCATGTTGAATATGAAAATATTCGATGATGTTTCATGAAATTACTACTTTTTATAATGAATCTTGGTTTTTCCTCAAGATTCGGTGTTGGTTGACGAACACAAATCTATACTATTTTCACAGTTTCATTTTTCAAGTGCAATTTTCATTCTATAATTTAACTGTACAATTTTACAATAATTAGTATGATAGTAATATAATGAAAATCACATCCAGATCTCTAACGCACTTAGTCTTTTTTTTTGAAATATAATTGAAGGCACCGTTATGTAGTCAATATATATGATGACAAATCTTTTCACCTTCTAACTTGGTTACATGTATCACAGTTTACTCAGAAAAGTATAGTCATCAAACGTTTGGTTGAGTTCACGTAAACGGACATTTTTAATTTATACTGTGCCAGTGTACAGTTACATCCATATTGAAAATTTATCTTCGAAAGAATTAATACAATTTCTGGCCATGTCATTAACATGACAAATGTTAGATGTGTATAGAAAGTCTCACAAGGTATTCATTTCTATGTTTGATGAAAGACTGATTCTCTTTGCAATTAGAAAATATTTCCAATCTACTTTGCACCAAATTTACACTCTAAGAAATCTCGAAAGATGTAAAATGCAATGAATTGAAAGATAAAATGTGACGTCGATTTTGTGATATTCTTTTAGATCCTGAAGGTATGTCGTTCAACGACTTGAAGCCACTATACAAAGAATTCCTTTTGAAGTTGGCGTCAACTCTGACCCAGGATGAGCTGTATCAAAGGTCGGCGAATATAATGCGGCGACGCAGAAGACCGCAAAGACGTCGGTCAGCGCGGCGGCCTTGTCTGCTTGGGCGCGCCATCAAGAGGTCAGTGTCACGATTAAAAAGTGGTCCAACAGAATTTACATCAGTCATATTTTCTACGCGAAGATTAAATGAAAGTTTCGATAGAAGCAGCTCGTCATGCGACGTTAGAAATAACAATCGTAATCGCGTTCTTAGCAGCAGGTTGGATAGACGACGTCCTTCACGTAGAAACAAACACGCAATTGGGCAAACCACTTCGGAAGACAGCGATACGTGTACGTTTAAAAATAACAATTAACAAACTTGTAACAAAAAAATACTACTTCGAAAATCCTATTTTATCAATAATTTTAATTTATTTTACTGTTTGATTTGTTATTTTTACTGTAAGTAAAAATAATTAATAATTTGTTAAAAAAAACTTGTTATTTTTAAGTTTTTTTTTTGTTACAAGTTTTCGTTTTTGGTTTAGTTGAATTTAACTAATTGAAAAAATAAATTGTGTATAACATATTATAGGCAGAAGGATGGCCAGAAGTGCAGCGGCAAATCGAAGTTCGAGCGGGTATGTGAGTTGCAGTGAGTGCAGCTACGATTCTGAGTCGTGCACTTGCGTTTCTGCGGACAAGTGTTACTGTTCTTTGTCAAGGAGAGTGTCAGCCCCAGTTGCGCCAGGACCAACGATCATTTGTGCGTGCGACACGGACAGTTGCTCCGAAAGTAACAAGTGTTACTGTCCTGGAAAACCAACCGTTCATCCAAGCATCATGGAACAGCTTCGACAGAGTGGTATTATGCCTCGAGATAACAGTATGAGTAGGTGCAGTAGTAATAAGAGCAAACTGAAATCTCAGAGGACGAATAAACAGTGCACCACTACCTCTTCAAAGAGCATGGAATATTTAAAGGTACGGGTACTGAAAATATGAGAGTTAAACTTTGAGTAAATAGTTTTAAATCAACGAACAACTTATTTATAACAATTTATAAAAAATAAATAAAAACTTGAAATACAATAATTGTACACAATATGATACAAATTGTTGCTCTTTTTTTTAGGGAAGACCGTTGTCGGTACGAAGTAGTGTTGACAATTTAGCCCTGGACTACGACCTTTTCAGACCGGAGAAGCAGGCGCAGTCAATAGAGGACAAAATTTTAGTGATTAGTGCTCGTGATCCACAAGGTCGATTGGTCTATGTGGGTGGCGCCGACCGAAGCAAGAGGACTTCAAAAAACTGTCCCGTGCGAAACAGCGGCCACCATGAAGCTCTTTCTATTAAGAAAAGTGCAGAGATTGCGGCTGTTTTTGGCTCGCGGTCCAGCAGACCTTGTCGTCGAGCCAATAGCGGATCCAGTTTGCGGAGCTCGGTTAGCCTGGAAGCTGGTCTTGGGTATTTACCATGAATCCATTACAATCAAATTTTTTAGAGTTAAAAATCTTATAGATTTTATAAATTTTATAGAAATGAAAAATATTTATCGTTTAAAAAAATTTACTTTTAAATAGTTTGATTGAGCTTTCTTCTGAATTTTCTGCCCTGTCAATTTACTTCGTGAAATTCATTAAAATCAATTTAGTTTCATGTTCTGATCTCGAAAGTTTTTTTTTGTAACATTGAATATGACATTGTTCTATTTTGACGTTGGTGGTGATAGTCATATTGATGTTATCGCTGAAGTGTCTTTGGATACTTTCTTTGGGTTTTTCGGAGCATTTGATTAAAAGGACGTCTCAGAGAAATCGCTCAAATTATTATCAATGTGAGCGTTGGGGGGTGTGCCCTTCAACTATTATTAATAATCCGTGAAAATTAAATCTCCCGATTAAGTAAAATTACCACGATTTTTGATTTTTTATGTCAATGAGGTAACGCAGCAATGCATCGCCAATCTTTTGCCATACCACTAAAAGTTAAATTTAATTTTATTGTGTTTAAAAGTGAGAAAAACGTATAAACTAGTAGAAAATTTCTAACTGCTATAACTTCTATAAAAAAGTATCAATGTTGATGTATTTTGTTTAAATTAATCAGAATGGAATTGTAGATGATCGTGCCGAAAACACGTTCTACTCAATTTCAAAAAATAATCAAACTTAGCAATCGGGCGGCAGCCGCGATGGCAAGTTTCCAAAAAGTCACACAGAGAACGTCTTTACCGACGTCTCCAAAATGACGCGAAACAAATACGGAGACTAAAGGCAAAATTAAATACTCGATCAAAATATGATTTTGACTGAGCTTGAGAAAGAAAATAATATGAATGAAATAGGTGGACGCAAATAGTATACCTAGATTAAATTTAATTTGAACTCACTGTTTATATCGGGATTAACCCTTTACTATTTTATATTTTGATGAATGAATTTAAATGCGAAATTCAAATAATAAAATAAACTGCCGAATTACAAATTGCACTAACCAAATGAACATTAAATTCATTACAATATGCCAAATGCCGATAATTAATGCAAAAACTATTATTACAAAATTGAATATAAGGCAAAAAGAACGTTTTGATCAAGGGCTTTAAAATTAAGCACACCTGTAATGCGACGGGTCACAAACACATTGCATGAGACAAGAAAATAATTAATCTCAAATGCAAAAATATAAATCGAAAATCGATATACTACTCGAATAAGTGTAAGATACAACTCACTGCAAAATTAGAACTACTTACAGAGAAAAGTGCTATAAAACCAAGCGAACGAAAGAAAATCAGATGTGAACAATCATCAATGTGAATTTAATTTTAATTCCTGTACAAAAGGAAATCGTTATTTACTACGTTATAAACTTTCGCTACATCATACTCAATTAAAAATCAAACTTACTTCTTCGTGTTCTCGGTACTTTGTCTGGAATTCTGTAAATAAATGAAAACAATTCATTTATTCCGATATTATTAGAATGTTGATTAAATTACATTAAAAAATGCAAAACAAAATATATACTCAGTTGGGCGCTTTTGTAAAAATTGTCCCGTCAGTTCCACCATGTTTGGTTTAAATGGGCAATTGCAACGCCTAATGATTGTCTGTAAAAGCGCCCACATCGATGGGACGAAATTTACAGCCTCGTTGCAATTTAATCCCATATTAAATCCTTGGTGATAACATCGGGGGAAGGTTAATTTTAAATTTAGTATTTCTCCCCTTAATCCAAAATTTTGAATACATACCCTTTCGACTCGTACACACCATGCTGACGGAGTAAATTTGGATGTATCAATACTGTTTTGTGTCGCCAGAAAGCATCACAATTACATGGCTGTTCCGGGAAACAATTTTTTGCCAACTCCATGACCTTGTCTGCGTCCTCCAAACCAATCAGGTACCATACTTTAGGATGGCCGCGGACAAGGTAGTCAAAATCCTCATCCTCAAAATGGAGAGGGAAAAATGTTCCCTTGCTCCCGTAATATCTATAGGGCTTGGAAATACCAGGCGCGTCAACTTCCTTGCACTGAAATTTGATTGAAACAACTCAGGGTATACATAGACCTCTGCACACGGTGGGGCCCGAGATTGAATTCAATCTCCAACAAAGTTTTTGAAATAAAAACATATTTTAAACACATTTTGAAATTAAAACCAAATATCAAAAACAGTATCATAGAAAAACGAGGTCAAACTTTCTGTTCATCAATGTCATTATTTTTCAATGAGACGTCCTCTTAAGATAATTGCTTGAAACACCAGGAAAAATAGCGATAAACTTGTAATTTTAAAATAAAAGTCTAATGACATTTTTTTGTATTAATTTGTATTGCTGTGTATAAATAGATCAAGACTTTCTTTCTTGTACAGGTTGTATTTTATCCATTTTTTAGATTATATATTGAAAGCACAAAATTATGTATTAATGTGTGTATTAATAATAATTTGCGAGAAATATTTTGCCTTTATTCTTTCCCAAGCAGCACTTGATAATGAATTCGCTCCCACAAAAAGAAAAATTATTGTGTTTTATAGAAGCATAGATAATTAAAGCTTTCGTATATTGAAATTGTATTTTTTTGCAATCATTGCTCCTTTGTGTTGATTTTCTAGTTTGCATCTTCGATACAAACAAATATTTATAATTTAGACATTTGTTTTTTATAAATGTAAATCCAAAAGGAAGTGTATTGTATTATATTTTAAAATAAAATTATTTATAAACGGTTTATTGAGTTTATTTCACTAAATCAGTTGTTCACAAAAAATGACATCTTTTATAACAATATATACATTTGTTTACATCGTTTACAATTTGATTGACTGCAATAATGTTAGCGTAATCCTCAATTTCAAGGAGATTCGTACAAAGATTCAATAAAAAATATGTGCTTTATACTCTACGATGAAAACGTTGAATAAAAAATCATCACTTTTGTAAATACGAAACAACGGGAAACAATCGAATGATTTTTTGTTCAAAATTTTGTGCGTTTACAAACTTAACAATAAAATACTGTAAAAGTTGTTGCGGAATGAGATAAAGACATGTGGAACGAGGTTGCTGTGTTAGGATAACAATTTTATACAAAAAAAACACACAGAAAAAAACTAAAAGAAATAAGTTGAGCAACATTTTTATCATTTAGAGTTTTCTGCATTTGTGTTCCCTGCAACATTCAACTGATCGAATTTTTTTTCTATATCCTCAGGTATTTTCACATCCTTCAAATCATCTGCTCCAATTTCATCCTCTGTTCTAATTAAAATGTTTACAATATTCTCGCATGCTGTTAACACCGCTTCGTCTTTCTCCCATTTATGAAGTTCACGTAAAATAACGTAGGTATTTTTATTTCTAATTATTTCACGGCATGGTCGCTTGGCGCAAAGTTGATTCAGTGCTTCCAGCAACATCAATCTGCAATTAAATAAAAATTAGAATTTGTGATAAATCATCAATTTTTCTTGATTTGAAATATTTATGTATTGATTAAAATCATCTATATCAAGATACCTGATGTCTGGATCCATTTCTCGTTGCTTATTCGACGGTAAGTATTGCAAATCCAACGGCAATTTTTCATTATCTTCATCATCAAATTCCTCAGGTCCAGCCAAAGGCAACAGCAGACGAGAAAGTACATCAATTTGTTCGCTTAATAGAAATTCATGTTGTTGTTTGTCGAAACAGCAATTCCTTATAGTGCCGACAATGCCTCCACGTCTGATTACGCTATCAGAGTATTCAGTAAATGGTAACAGTCTTTGCAGGGGGCACAAATCGGCATCCATCAAATACCTGCAAAAAAAACATTTCTTAATCTGGATAAAAAGTATTCTTTCAATTTCTTGAGGTAATCATTCTATGTTTGAATATTTGAAGAATACAAACATAAATGACCAATTTCAAATTTTTAGAATGATTTAGGAACTGCGTATGTGATCTAACGCCGAATCAACTATATCTACCATGTGTTAATTGCGCAACAGCGTTTGAATTTTACGATTTGGCTAATAAAATGAGATAACGTCTTGTGTGGAACAATAAAATTATATTACATCACGGGACGATGCTTTGCTTTGTTGACTAAAAACTTAATGACAAAACTAATTTCTTTTACGATACGCAATTTTCAGCCAGGTAAATCATAATTTCGTTTGATTACCTTCTCAATTCTTTTGCGCGGCTCATATTGCTGAGAAAAGTTCCTAAATAATCCAAATTAGCACCGGCACTGTTATAATTGGTGACCGTAAATACGTTGATGATGTCATCCCAATTAAAGCCACACTTTTCAATCATGCTCATGATCCGATCAACATGATTTTGCCAACGGGATACATTAGACAAAATCATACAGCAGGGATCAGCGATGTAACTGCTTTTATCCAGAATGCTCCTAAAAGTGATGAAAAAAAAGAGACGAATAATATCATTCGTTATCAGTACTTTGGTATTCCTAGGTTTTAATCTTGCGAAAATGCGTGATGATGAAACGAAATTTTTATTTCACTCTGTGAACTAGAGCCTAACATGCTTTCCCTGCATGACTGAATTGAACTATTATTCATTAGATGTCATATGTTTATTGAAAAGATGCAGTGTGTACATTTTTTACAATCTATTAGCTGTTTTTTTTTAATACTAACAGACAAGAGTAATATTTTGAATTGCAAAAGGATTCTTCATAATGTTTTTCTAAAGATATAAATATGAATATGAATAATGTGAACAATATATTTAAAATAATATAAATTTGATGGTCGTGATGTTAGGAAATAAAGATTTAATGAAAAATAATGACAGAATACTTACTTGAGACAACAATATATCAAATTATCGCTTTGCGTATCTTCAACAGTCGCTTTGGATCCTTCTGATAAAAGTAATAAAGCGTTCGAACCGGACTCGTCAGCACTTATATTCACGAAGCATATTGACGCATCTTTTGCAACTATTTTGCATTCATCTTGCATCAAAACAATTAGTTGCTTCAATATATCCGGGTTTTTTAATAACAAATCTCTACCGTCACTCGACGCCGTTGTACCTATTGATTTTACAATATACAATTTTAGTGACAAGATAAATTTGATAAATAGTTTTTTAAATTTTCACTCAAGTAAATGTTTTTATTTGCTATCAATTATTATTTCTAAATGGTAATTTAAAAAAACTTACCTAAGAGGTGTTCAATTGCAACAACTTTCAGATCTAATCTGCTTGAAGGTTTCAAAAAGTTTGTCAGTTCCTCGATTTCTGTCATTTTTGCACACTTTCAATAAAGAACTTTATCGCCGCAGTTTCGAACGCTGAATGATCCTGGTGACTGTTTTGAGCGTATTCTTGTAACCTCAAACCATGCCATGTGATTTGTGTCGTCACAAGTTATCAGATGTTGGTAACAGAACTGACAGTTGGTATAACAAATATCTTGCTAAATTTTATCAGGTTCAAAAAATGAACACAAAAATAATAAAAGCCATTTTGCGAAGAAAAAAACTTGTCGGATGCAAACTAATTTCACTTCAAATGATTTGCACATAAATAAATAAGATGAATTAAAGAAACTTGTTGGTGAAATTAAAATATTTTTATATTGGCAGCTCTGACTTTGACCAACAGAGTCATTAACTTCACACTTCACTGTTTACATATTAAAAACACGCGGACTTCTTTACTGCGCACAGTAATTTTTTGAAAGTTTACTTCAATTTTATTCAATTGATAATACCTGTCAATTATTGATAACACCATTGGAAAGAGAATAAATAAGTAAGTATAAGATATTATTTACTATTTCATGTGATATACACTTTCAAAACTAACTTGATCTTATAAAACTAAAGAAATTTAGGTTAAAAAGAAACAAATAAAAACAAAGCTGATTAAAGCAACGTTACGAACAATCTTTATTAGATAACCAGTTCTTTAACACTTCATAATTCGTTTTATTATTTTGATTAAACTTAACCTTATAAATTTGTCTGCGCTGTTATAGAAATGGAAGACGAGCCAAAAAATATTCCAAGAGGAAAACCGAAGTCTGGTAGAGTGTGGAAAACACCACGTACAAAGTATGATGAATGTTTAATCATAAATTATAATAAACAAAGAAACATTTCATTAATTATCGAATTTTCTTTTTATAAATAAAAGTTTTCGCTGTATTGTATTTTAAGGTTTTCTTCCATTAACAAAACGAAAGGTTTGAAGCGATCTTTCGAATTGAAACAACAATTACGTCAAGAATCGAAGCGGATAAAAGAATTGTCACGTGAAATAATTAGTGCGAACGCAGCTGAAAAAGAAGCGAAAAAGGAAAGGAGGAGGGAAAATCTCAAACGAGCAGAGGAAAATCAACGGAAAGCTGAAGTTGTACAAGTTGTAAGAATCATTATTTTATTTATTTCATCTCTTAACTGTAGAAATTATTACATATCTCTGGTTACTTCGTAACATGAAAATGTAATATTTGAAGGCTTAAATGTCTCACATTTGTTGTATATTTTTTTCATTGTATAAATATAAAAATATATGCACTCTTAATTTACTAAAAATATACTTTCTGTTACAGATAACGAATACAGCGAAACTCAAACGAATGAAAAAGAAACAATTAAGAAATGTAGTCAAACGTGACACGAAAAAAAGTTGATGGCTCTGAAAAACAGCAAATCAAACTGAAAAAGATTTTATATCGCAAGGTTAAGAACAGTTAAACAAATAAAGATAATCTTTAATGTTTTAATAAATCTTTTTGTATACTTTCAAAAAATTCTCTAAATTTTTTCGATAACATACCTAACTTTCAGTTGAACATTCATCTCGTCTCTTTTGAATTTGCACAAAATCTTTTAGATTTTGTTGAAAGTTGCACATGTTGCTGATACCACACTAAAAGAATAACCATCGTTTAGTTGATTTATTTTTTAAACGTTGAAAACTATTACGATATCAAATTAACACCAACCATGCTTTTTATCCACTTGGGCAAATGTTGAGAATACACCCTCTCTTTGAATCTACGAATGAAAATACATTTTATGTCTTAACCATAATGAAGAATCACATCGACGTGCACAATGTATTGTATGAGTTTGTTTTTTATTACCTCGAGTCAATCAAAAGAATAGCGCCCCAATCATTTTTGTGACGAATGCATCTTCCCAAAGCTTGATTAAGTGCTCTAAAAGCTTGCACTGAATACCATTCGCTACCAGATAATAATCCTCTTGAAACCCTTCCACTGTTGTAATCATATTTTAGTTTCACCGATGGTTGTTTTAACACCGGGTAAGGTATTCCAATCTGTAAAAATGTTTAAAAAATAACATTGACGTTTGTAAGTCGTCTAAAAAAATAAACTAAGATCTGTATTTTTGCAACTATTATCAAAACCTTAACATGAAAGACTAAACAAACATATGAAAAAAAATACTTGCGGCTATCACGCATCGTGCTTCGTTGTCACTGAAATCGATACCTTCAGCAACTTTTCCTCTGAAAACAGCAAACATGATTGCTCCTGTGATGCCCTCAACCGGCCTTTCGCCTGTGTATTGTATAACCTCACGAAAACGTGACATAAAATCATTCAGATCTCCAGAACTTTTCGGTTCGATAAATTTTTCCTTGATGTTTGATATTTCAGCCCAAGCACCAGTGGCTGTCCATCGGTCAATTTGTTGTTGCATCATAGAATACGAAGAAAAGAAACAAAGAACACCATGCGGTACGCTTTTGCAGACATTAACGACAATCTTTCCTAAATCATCCTAAAAATAAGTTGTTAACAAATTTATTTACGAACATTATTTTTAATCTGAATTGACGCATTCAATTAATTTAATATAATTAAAAATAATTGTTTCTTTTAATATTTTTTTGGGCACGTGATTAAACGAATTTAATTTTAATTAAAAAAACAGTCAAAAGCGGTCAAAAGCTTTCAATAAAGTTTTTTTGTGAAAACTTGCTCTATAGCAGATTAAAATTAACATTAGCATGCATCTGGGAATTGAAATAATCGTACTTTGAAAGACAACTGGTTGACGTTCTGGTACGTGGCTTTCATTTCCTTGCCAGACGGACCGCGATCAATGAGCTGGACACAAACTTGTTCCTTGGGGATGATATGATTTGCGTTGAGGAAATGAGGAAACTTGGTCCCCAGTTCGCTTTCAAATGACAATGTAGGCGAGAGGGTTCCTGAAGCTAATATCACCGACCGAGCTTCTTTTGCAATAGGCTGGAAAATCACAGCGGAATTCATGCACATGAGCTGCAAAGTTCGAATCCGATTTGTTGACACGATATCGTCATTTGTTTGGTACCATCTGTTATTGCTCGGCCCCTAAATTTGAACAAAAAATTTAATTTCCATTCGACTTTGAATTTCTTACAATCCGATGATTACAAAATAACGTTAATATTTAGCAGTCAATTTTCATACCTTGCGATCTGTCCTCACTTTTTCGACGATGCAAGCTCGGTAGTGCACATTCAGTTGTGAATTATTGATTGCGTCCATTCCAATCAAGATTTCTTCCAATAATGCTTTCGTAGATTGGGAGATGTAGTTGCTTTTGTCACGTTTCACGGGCTCTCTTTGATTATCCCTCAGTTTGTTGTACTGTTGAATCGCAGTTTCCGCCATAGAGTGAAATTCTATGTAGGAATGATCACCAAGATTGTTTATTTTTAAAAGTTCCTTTAGTTCTTGACCAGTCCATCGTTTACTTAAACGTTCAAGCCCACCATCTTCCTGTAATGTCATTATTTGGATGATTTACAAAATGAACATTCAATTTTTCAATAAAAAAAAATTCTCATCAAATGTTGGTTGTACAAAAATAACAATGTTGGATAACAAATGTTGATTTCATTGATAGAAATTATTCAAAACAATTAATTAATTTTTAATATTTACATGATCAACATGCTGAGTTTCGATGAACTTGGTAAATTGTTGCAAGTAATTTCGAATATGTTTGAATACATATTCTGCAGCATTGTCTCTTTTCTTTTTCGATGAAATGTCATTCAAAATCATGTCAATTGAGTCAGTCGAAATGTCGACACTAGCGGCATCTCGACAGAAACCTTCTATATTGTGAGCCTCGTCGACAATGAAGATATTGTTTTTGAGGTCAATGTTCATCTGAAATATAATATAAGGAAACAACATTTAATCATAAAGTTTTAGAAAGTGGGAAACAACGAGACGAAAATAATAATTACGCTTGATCTAATAACTGGACTGATCACATAGTTGTAGGGACAAAAAATAATTTCTGCGCTTTCCATCAGACCACGTGCAGCAAAATACGGACAAGACTCTATTTCCTTGCCTAATGAAACAAAATCCTCGAGGTCCCAGGGACTTTCGATGTCATCGAATCGAAAGTTTCGGAAAGGTTTGCTGCTGCTCGGGGCATTTTTATTTTTTTTCTCAGTGTTGAATTCACAGCCCAAATTCTAAAAGAAATAAAGATCTACAGTGTACAATAGTAGTCGGTAACAGTATTGTATTTAACTTAAAGATTTTATCAATTCGAGCGAATCAATTCAAAAGAACAATTTTTCCTTTCGTTTCTAGTTTTATGTGTATATCTTTGCTCGGATCAATCCCGCACAAGAAACGTTGCGCTTCCGTGAGAAATGATACGCTTTTTTCACGTTCCATTTCACTTTTTTTCTTCAATTCTTACGTTTTCAAATCAACCCGCCCTTTTATTTTACCTTTAGGGGATCCAAGAGGTCGTTGCATAACTGGGTCTTATTTTGCTTTGTGTCCTGGATGCATGAATGTTCTCGTGAACTTAAAATCGTCATCCTAAAAAAGAAACAAAATAAAGAGATAAATATTTCCATTCAAACAATTATAAAAACAACTGATTAAACAAATTTTCTACCTCGTATTTCTATATGCCGTTTTTCCCAGCTCTTTGACAATTTGACTGATCTGTCTGTGGGTTCGTGTGCCGTAGTAAATTTTGGGTAGTTTTTCCTCTCTGCAAATAGAATGAAAAAAAAAAAAAAATCAAATTACCCAAGAGATTAAAAAAATAAAAGTAAAGTTATTGATGAACGAGTTATTTTAATTTGTTTACGCCTTTGATTTCATCATCTGATCCTCGCCCATATGTTCATAGTCCACTTCTGAAAAAGAGGAAAACACAATTTTAATTGACAATCTTTATTCGCTATTTTCGTGGTGATGAATGAATCAAATCTTTCTTTTTTATTTTCATGGGGTTTGTACACTCGAACTCGTCGAGTGTCGTATGTTGAATTGTTATGAAAGGTGTATTAAGGAGAGCATCAACGGAAGGACATAATCTCGCAAAGGAATGGGACAAAGGTAATCATGCCGTCAAGACAGGACGGCAAGTCAGAGGGACAGCAAAAGAACCAGCACATAAGTAGTTTCGAATTTTCGACGCCAGCGGAGCCAAATAATCCAGCATATAATGCCGGTACTTTTAAAGTTAATCCGCTTTTGATGTCAATTTAAAAGCTACCACTTTGGCAAGAAAATTGAACTCGAAAATTGGTCCGTTTTTGTGTTTTCGAACAAGATTGAGGAACAATATTACAGGGTTTTGAATCTCATCAGACATTTATTATCCCTTATTTATTACACTACTAGTCTGAAAGACTCACTCTGTGTTTTAATTTTTGTTTGTTTCATTACCAAAATTCTTCATCTATTCATTCATTCATTCATTTTGATTATTCCAATTTCATCATAATAAAACAATTTGATCAATTTTTTTTAAATTTGATAAATAAAACTCGAGTGTCACAACCCCAAGTGAATGTCTTCAAAAGATGTTCTGAGTTCGTTAGGTCCATAAATTATAATTCAGTCAATTTTCAAGTTGTGTGTTAAGGATTAATAAAAAAAAAAAAATAAAAAATAAAAAAAAGGAAAAAGAAAAAAAGAGGGAAAAAAGAAGAGAAAAAAAAGTTTCTTTTTTTTCTGCGCTGTATGTGTACGGTTGCGCATCTGTACGAGTGTACGTGGGTGTTGTGTACATACTCTTAGTATATTTACACTGCATGGCCACGTGTTTACATGTAGATGGAGCGGTGTCGGGGTTCGCGATATAGGTATAGGGACGATTCGATTGAAGAGCGGGATAGTGGCGCGAGTGGAAGGGTGGCAAAATGGAAGGGCGCGGCGGGGTAAGGAAGCGCCAACGACAGGTAGAGAAAGAGGCACTAAGACAGAATAGGCCAGCGAGCCAATCAGAGTGCGGACTTTGAGGGTGTCGTTGCCTGGCAACTCAACACACCCAAGGGGAGACTTTTCTCCCTCGAGGGTCTCATCCAAGAATACAGTCCGCGCGCAAAGTTATCGCGCGGAATGCGCTCCGCTCCGCTTCTTTTCTATCTCCCCGAGGTTCTGCTCTTTGAGCGCGCAAATTTCACCGCCACCTCTCACACTTTTCGCCCACCTATAATATATTAGCCCGATATTCAATAGGAACCAACGCAACCACCTTATTGATACATTTTCATTAAAATTTTAATCTCGAAATTCAGGCTTCAATTTTGCCTCGCTTGAAATTTTTATCCCATCATCATCGTAATCAAATAAATATTCCATTCGAATTGTCTGTAAATAAGACACCATCAAATTTGATTAACCAGCTGTGCAAAAACGCACATCAAACCTTGTACGTGACACGGGAGATATGATTCTCTTTTAAAACCAGGTGGTTTGTTTACACGTTTTAATCTGAAAATTACATTAATTAACCACGCAGTGTGTATACCAATTCTGCAAAATCAATAGCCGACGAGGCTCGCGAATAATCTGTTTACAGTGTCACTCTTTCAAGCGCCGGTATCAAAGTTTGATAAACAATATTCATACCGAGTACCAAGATTAAAAGTCTGTTTATTCCGAGCAAAACTAGCAAACGAATTGGCACTAAAAAAAAAAACCAAAAAAAAAAAAAAGAAAAGAAAAAAAGCAACAAAACTGATAGGACAAACAAAATAAAAAAAAAAAAAAACGAGAGAAAACTGTTGGAAGTGCGATAACAAACAGAGGCCGAGATGACTTAATCAACGACTCAGATTTGCACAGGCAAAATCTTATTTCAACCGTCAAAATAACACCGGCTCTTTCTGTCAACGAGGAAAATACATTTTAGGCCAGGATGAGAGGCGAGCGGGTGGCTCTAATGAAGTGAAGCAACAAAACGCACAAGAGCGCCTGATCTCGTTGATAACAAGTCGACCCTCTTCGTCGCTCGTTGACTTGTACGTCGGGATCTCGCGTGAATGTCAATCGCGGTTGCATCCCTGCAGTACCTGTGCTATCATCGTACTCGTCCAACCAAATTGAGAGCTCCATCATCGTGGCGGCGCATCTTTCTCGAGCGCTCGCTCAAGTAGCGAGCTTAATGGCAGCAAATGCAACTAACCAAGTTTGCAAAGACGCGAAAACGAAATTACTCCGCCAGAGGGACCTGCGTCAGCGAGTCTGTTGGCGCGACGGTTCATGAGAATTTGTACAAGATAATTATGCAGTTCTAGAAGTGGATGAAAAAAGAAAAAAAAAAAAAAAAAGAAAGAAAAGAAAAACCATATACAAAAAGTTGTTGCAGAAAAAAATAATCAGTTCGATGGGCGATGTGAATACTGTTGGATGAAGTTGTGAATGTGCGATTAAAATTCAAGTAGGAGAAAAATGTGATTAATGATGTTGCTGAAAAAAAGAAAAAAAAAAGAAGTGCGCTCAGACCAAAAGAAGAGACGAGGCAAAAAAGAAGAAGGAAAGCGAAGTGGGAGCGAGCGATTTCGGAAGTGAAATGAAAAAGGAAGGAGACGAGGAAGAAGACAAGGGATGGTGTAAAAAGAGGTGGGTGAAAACGACGGGATGGATGGAGGAGGCGAGACATGCAGGACGAGAGGCTGCCGAGGGGGGAAGAGCGAAAGGACACGCGGAGAAGGCATGGTCGAAGGATGTTATTGACATGACGGCCATCTTGGGCCGTTGAGGGTAGGTGCGTAGTTGTCCTCGTCGTATGACACTCGGCGAGCCTAAAGCTAAGCTGCTATACAGCCGCCCTAGGCACCCTTTCGGTGCGACCCCAGCAGCGAGCTGCGAGGGTCCCGGGGGTTGCTTGTCGCCATGGCGACTAACGCTTGCCCAACCCCTCATCCAAACACGAAATCGTGTCTGTGGCCTATGTGCTCGCTGCTTTGCAGTCTTCTTGTGTTCAAACTGATGACGTATATATATATTTATACACTTTCACGTACAGTTTAAGTACATACGTAGACAGGCCGCGTGTACATGCACCTACTTTTATGCAAATACACGCCAGAGTAAAAGAAGTCAAAGAGGAAGGGAGGGGGAGAGAGAGAGAAAGAGAGAAACTTTGCAGTTATTATCACAGGGTTTGACGCAAGACGAGTCTTGATTGAAAACGCCAAGAGAAAGAAAAGTATACCAAGGGGGTTGAAAGGGGGGTTTATTAGCCGGATGGAGTGTGCTCTGCTCTCGTTTCATTACGGGGAATAGCGCGTAAGATTGGATGTTTTTCGGGAGGAAATTGTTCTTCCACGGTACAATGGGTGGGCTGGGTTATTAGGGCTGGATATGCAAGGTGCTTGCAACGAGCACAACGATCCGCTTGATTTGTGCACCATCTACAAAAAAGCAGCTCCCAGCACGCATTTTCTTTTCATTATTCTCAATCCGGGGCGTTCCTACCCGAGCACAATCATCATCAGGGAGTTCACAGTTGTGTCCCAAGTTCAAACAATTTTTGGTTTGTTCATTTGAATGTACTTTTAATTTAGTTGGTTTGATTTAGTTTGGAGCTTTTTTTTTTTTTAGTTTTTTAATCAATGAGAGATGTATGTGAACAAATTGCTATAGGAGTTGATTGTTGTAAACGTGTGACAATGAAGGGAAAAGAGACAGCAGGGAAAATAATTATGTGCCGGACTCTCTCTTGGCTCGACTGGTCTCTGTTAATTGAATTGAAATGGAAAAGGCATTGCGCGCATATAATTGCTTTGCTGCGCACACACATTTTGCGGCCAAATAACCGTGTTTCACCGTTGTTTGACGTACACACGCGTCCAGCCTCGCAGATGAACTCAAAGGATTATCAACACGCGAATTTTATTTGAATGCACGGATTTCAAAAAGCATTTGTTCCAGCGCCGCAAAAATTAAAATCATTGTGCATACACACGTACACACTCGGGGACACATGAACATGGGATGATAACGTTCATTTCAGATTGCCCGGGTTTTGTCAAAACTTGTTTCTTGCCGGAAACCCAAAAATTCATCACTGACCGATGAAATCTTTTATGGAAGATTGCATGCTTTTTAAAACATTGTTCAACAATGTTTTAGCGAATAATAAAATACAAACAAATGAAATGTGACATGAAAAAGATGAGAAATTTGTACGATTTTGTTGTTGTTATTATTTCAATTGAGATTTAATAAAAAATATTTTTATAAGGATGAACAAAAAAGATCTTGGGGAATTGCGAAAAAAAAGAAAGAAAGAAAAAAAAAGGTTTGATACTTTCTTTGTACCCCCGGGCAGCTGAGAAGTAAGTTATGGTTAATATAATAACCTTTCGAATTTTGACGCCCAAATGCATCGCAATATGCTACATGTAACGCGTTGTTGGACTTTGCAGTCTTAGCGAGTTACATAATGGAGGCACTGTTCCGGAAATTCAATGCATCGTAGCCAAAATCGACAGTGATTCGTAATCAATTTTTCGACAGGCATCAAAATACTGATCTCGAATGAGACATGTGTTATACCATAGTGTTAACATCTTTTGCTACCGTTTTGATAATATCATAATAAGGGAAATTAAAATAAACCATGGAGACCGTTTATCAAATTGATTAAGATTTCAATTAATCCATGTTTCACTTTAAAATAATTATCATCAGAGTGCGAAAAATCAAGTTCCAATTCGTTTTCTCTCTCAATATGAATGAAATCTACGTTTCCTAATTATATAATTATTTTTTAATGGATTTTTTTTATGCTTACCAATATCCTTTTGATCATTTTGAAGCGGATTGTTCTGTTGTGTTTTCTCACCTGCAACAAACAGCGATGATTTATTTATTGTTATATCTAAAATAAATTATTGAAAAAAGATTTTTTTTTTAAATTGATCAAGAAATGAAAAAAAACAAATCAATCATTCATTGATGTGTAGCTGTTGGAAACTCATGAGCAATTGTCAAATCGAAAGATGGAATGAAAGGATCTGGATTCTCAGCAACTTTATTCTGTTGATGAAAGGATTCGTCTGTTAATAGGCATTTGATGGTGGGTATAAGCGAACATTATGAACTCGGATCATGGGGCCTGTCAGCGGCCTAATAACTGGTCCTTAGTACATCTGATACGCCAAGGGCCCTTTTACAATGTTGGCATTAAATACTAATCGTAATATATAGGATCGCGAGAGACCTAGGTGAACACAAGTTCAAAGGTGCCGGCTCGCAGGCCTCGGCCGTTTTGGTTCGGTTCTGTTTGTGCTCAATGTGCCACGACAATAGATAAGTATTCTCTTTTTGTCTCACTGCACAGATGCAACGATGTGTCAAAATCACATACAACATTTCATTCGCACGTACTTTCGCTGTCGTTCTTATCAGCATGCTGAAATGATACAACTGATCTTAATTTTGCAAATTTAAAATTCTGTTATAAATTCACGCCTCGTTCATTCTTATAACCCGCTTTTGCAACTTTTGCCAAAGTCATTTTTTCAAATTACTAAGACTCATTAGTAGACAATTTTAATTTACTATATCAACAGGTAGGACTTTTATAAAACAAAGTTTATTTCCCACCTAACAAATATTTGTTTCTAAACAAATATAATTTTGATTGCAACCAAATGTAAAATAAATTAATTTCCATTTTTTTTTTTTTTTTAATAAATGAAACAGAAAAGAACTTTTTCCTTTTGGGTGGGAAAGTAGACGGAGAATTTAAAATGATAATCACACACAAGAGTGTGAAAAAGATGTTCATCGCGCGGTTGAAAAGAGTGCATTCCAGAAAGTCGTGAAAATATCCGTCCCATCTAATCTGCGATCTGTTTGAGTTGGTCGTATCAGTGATCAGCTTAATTTTTTTTTCTTTTGCACAAAGACCGGCACTTTTGCATCGTCATTAAATCGATCCAGCTGGTTTGCGACACCAAGCACGTCGTAATCCTGAGACGCCGTAATGAATTATTTTTGCGCCATGAAGACTCCCCAAGGCTCTCTTTTGATCCACTCGAGACGCGGCGCACACGCACTCTCAAAGCTTTTCAAAATCGCATGTATTTATCATTATTTTATCTATCTATCTCCTGGGGTTTAGGGGACGAGCCAATTACGCGGATTCGTCGACGAGCCTTCAGATAGTCGCATAAAGATGGGGTGTCCATGATACCACAAATAGGAGACACGCATGTTCTCAACCACTGTTGTCAGATCGAGGGAACAACGATTGTTCCTTCATTTTGTTTTTACTCTTTTATATATATATATAAATTTTATAACTTTGTTACAAATTTATACGTTCGGATGTAAAACTAAAAGCAAGGATTGATAAAATTTCTTGTTCAAAGTTAGCCTACAATTTAGCGTTAATGACGTTAACTAAATGTTTAGTCTGACACATGTTGATATTAACTACTAGTTCAGCGAGATTTCAATTAATATGTTCAATAACATCTGATCGTACTACACGGCATTTATCAATTGCCCAATATTGAGTGAGCAAAGTGTTGTATTTGTATTTGTACGTGGAACAAAAAAAAAGAAGTTGCTCATGTTAACTATGGCTTTTCTCTCTCCTGCGATCTATCAAGCGCGCTTTTATTTTTGGCACAAATATATGCGCGCGCACGTACAGATTGCATTACGTGCACGCGATACTAACTGTACGTATAGGGGAGGATACGGCTGTGCGAGGGTGCCGAAACGGTTTCATTACGCAGCTTCGCGAGGGATAATAATATTCTGCTCTGCGTGCTTGTCCAAAGGGGATCAAATTCTGCAGTTTAAGCCTCTGGGAATGAAAATGGTATCCACCGTGGCAGCCACCGTAGCGCGTGTATTTTCTATTGCGAGGGTCGAAGGATACAAAAAATTATTTCCCTCCGAGCTGTAACGTTCATTTATTTACGAATAAACGCTGCGGCAGCGAGATTTCGTTTCGTCTCAGTTACGGATTAGAGCGAAAGCGATGCTTGTTTAAATAGATTTGTACACTCAAAGAAAATAGATCGTTGTTTCAATTAAATGTTGTTACAAAATTTAACTCCTGCCGATTGCAACGTTTTTGCATCTCAATTTTTTTTTTTTTTTTTTTTTTTTTTTGAATATAACAATTTTATTTAAAATTTAAAAACAAATAAAAGATGATTAAAATTGGCAACACCATTTTTCATCATTGATGTCAATGAACAAAAAAAAAAACATTTCCTTTATGAACTCATTTTATCTGTTAATTTTTCTTGGTGCTTGATCAAAGATGTTATTTCAAGATTCGATGATAACGACGAATACCATTGATATGAAGGGCTTTTGCTGATTTGCATCTCAAACGGTTTGTTGCGGCGCAAAAACAAAACGCAAGAAAAAATGGGTCGGAAAAATAAATGTTTTAACGGCACGTGCACGCCGTTAAAAGGTTCCGCTTAGAAGTTTTGACGTGCGGCAGTATTGAAAAGCGGAACCGGCTGTCAAGATACGAATCTGACCAATCATAAAGCCGCATAATGGCCATTTATTCATTCATCCTCGGGAACTCTACGTGTAATAACAAAGGCGGAAATTAGTCAGGTACGTTGTGCTTATTAATTGACTGACATTTCCGTCATATTATGTACAATGAATCGAGAAACCGCAAAAATACTCGAATCTAAATCAATGCTTCTACAGGCTGATTCAATAATCTAGCAATTAATTTTTTTGTCTTCATTTCTTCATTTGACAAGAACAATAAATTAATTGAATTTGAGACAATTGAGTTCTCGTTTAATTGCTTGCTTTATATAACGTATGTGCAAAATCTTGGTTTATGTGTATAAACTTATGACATAAAAATGAACTTTTAAACCCCAACGACTGGAGGCAAGTAATAAGTACACATTTTATCAATTAATAATTTTAATTGCCATTAAATCTTGGATGGATGGATATTTAATTCTTACTTAATCTTGAATAAGTCTCAAAATTTATCACGAAACTTTGCAGGCCAAAAGTTTACTAAGATCATCATGTAGTGATAAATTTTTTGAAAATGCATCGATTCATAGATTTACAGAAATAGCTTTAGGTTTTCAGTCTAAATTTCCAGTCGATGTGAAATTCAACAAATGCTCTAAATCAGGGTTTACGTTCATTCGTGCCTCATTAGAAAAGTGGAATGAATGAAACAAAATGACATTAAAATATAATCCTAAATTGAAAACGGGAAATGTTAAAATCAAAGAAAATTCTTGAATACGAAAATGAATTCTGTGCATGCGTCGATGAAACAGCGTCATTCACAGAGATTGCACGGCCGCGTTTTTCGCTTTGCAGTTGTTTTCATTTCGAAAAGAAGCTTCGGTGCTATTATTTTCCAAATATTGTCGGCTTCGTTGAATAAAATAGAAAAAGAAATGGCTTCAGGGGATAAATTCGTGCGGGGTAATGGCGGCTCACGGTGACTCTGTTGCTGATTGGTCGCTAGTGAGAAAACGCGTTTTTAGCCACCCTTTTGGATCTGCCCTTATTGTCATTTTAATTTCAAGCCTCGAGGCAGTGCTGCTAGGGTCCGTGAACAAACGCTCCCTTCAAGAAATTGGTTTAACGTAGCAGAAAACTGGTTGCGATAGGAACCAGGATTATCATCAAATTCTATGCTCTGATCCAGCCAGGGTGTACATTTACGATTCTATATTGAATTTAACAATGTCACGAAACAGCCTGCTTTTTTAGAAAATACCAATTTCTTTAAATTTTTATTTCAAAAAAAGAAACATTCAGTATGGAAATTTTGATGTAACAACATCCGAACTTTTAGTCTCATGACGTAAAAGAAAGGTTGAGAAAAAGTTGAATGCACGACAAGAAAAGTTTGTACAAAAATTAAAAAAAAAAAAAAAAAAGAGATGAAGTTTTTACGAACTTTTTTATAAAACGGCGGCAAACTACGAAATAAGTATACATTTTACTAAAAAGTTTGTTCATTTTCAAATCGATGTATCTTTAGTTCAAAAAATAATTGTTTCATTTTTCTCATTTACATGTCTTACTTTTTCTTAAATTTTGTAATTCAAGTTTGATTCCTTTGGTTCTTATTATTTTTTGCTTTATGCAATTTTATTTTACTTTGTCCCTTGTCCAATTTTCATCACATTTTGAAAATTAAGCTGGTTCCACTGATCACGCGTGTGGTCTTTCATCCACTGAGCTAAAGATTTCTATTCATAGCCTTAGGATGAGAACACTTCTATAAATTTATAAAATTATGAACATTTTTTAAACTGATACAATTACAATGTATTTGTTTAAGGTTAAGCAAGCAGTAAATAAGGGTAAGTTTATGGTGCAGTTTGGTACTTTAATTACCGTTAATTTTTAACAGATCTTCTGTAATCTTTAATAGAGCTTTCTTTACAGTGTGAAAACTGAAGTAAAATTGAAACGAGTTCAAAAGTAAACTAAAAAGCATTTGAAGAGTGTGGAAGAAAGTTTAAAAAAGAATAGTGGAAAATTCAGTTGCGGGCGAAAATTACAGAATGAAGTCTGGCAGAAGTTTAAAGTAGAAAATCCGTGGCCCCGATAATCAAAACAACTCTTAAAATTGAAAAAAAAAACAACTGTTATAGAATAGAAATTATTTTTATATTTTGGGGCTATGTTTTTTCATTCGATTTTAAATCACATAAACATTATTTTTTGTCACACATGTACGCAAAACACAGATTTACTCCCTCATGATAGGAAGCAAATCGAATTTTTCTCTTTAGAGAATAAAATACTCTCTAGGGAGAAAAGTTTTGCTTTTCTCCCTAGAATTGATATAGTGAAAACATGAATTTACTGAAATAAAAATTATTTGTCCTATCTTTTTTTCGTTAGTTTTCGGCTGAATATATGCCTATTTCTTCTCAGTCCAGAAAGTTTCCTTTAAATCTCTTTGTACCTTTTATCCTGTTAAGCCTGTTTTTAATTTCTTTTGTGCCTTCTCAACAAATGACTCAAATATTTTAACATGAATAAAATTGCAGAATAAACACATGTCAATAATTTTTTAAACAAACATACACTTGATTCTCTTGAACTATTAACTGGTACTGAAAAAAGAAGTTCAAAATGTTGACTAAGAATTCGGGATGAAATAATTAGAGCATGTATACGTTGATTAGATCATTTTGACATTAAAAAGTGAGTTTTTACAGCTCAACAATGTGGCTTGGTAATTAAAAAAAGCTGGAAAATGGAACAAGATGATGAGCGCGGGCATCATGCATAATGGGGCTGCACTCAGTTAAATGAAACATCACTTGGACTTTTAATTCTCTGCGGAGTATAATGTGTTGGAGACGCGTCGTGGTATTTGCGTGTACTTTGCAGACGCCGCGACCCCCGATTGCACATGACAGCCATTTTAATTGTAACCCTCGAGGGTCTCTGATTTCCATTCCCCGTGATGAAACAGCGGCTGTGCACCTCGCGACAAAGCCGAGCCATGTTTCCCTTGCGGAGTGCCGAGGGTCTATCTTGCCTGTCGCATCTCGAATCGAATAAAAGTCCCAGGGTAAACCCACCGCGATTAATTTTGGCACAAGCCGACTCCCAATCCCGCTGTCTTTTGTTTCCACCCACGACGTCACTGGTGGAAGGCACAAAAGTGCTGATGACACGTGCACCCGATGACGTTCTATAAATGCTGATCAATAAATACAAGCCAAAGTCGTGATTAACCTTTCCTGCTCTCTTTTCTATCTCGTCAATATCGTCAAGATTAAATACGCGATGTCGGATTTTAATGATACCCGAGCTGTAATTATCCGCGAATGAAATATCGGTGAAATTTTGCTGAAACAAGATATACCAGTATATATCTCATTGAAAATATTGAAAATTGCGGACCAAGGCATTCGGATTTAATAAAAGCGAAATTGCGGCAAAATTTTGTACGCACTCAAAAGAAGTGTTATTTATTTCGCATACGCTGAGCCGTGATTATATCTGGAATTCTAAATTTGGTGCACTTCCAATGAGTGTCGTATAGAAAAAAGCCAGGCGAACAGCAAAATATCTTTGCAAACGCGGCGTTCCAATTTGCGCGACTTGGTCGTTGCATTGTGTATTATATACGCCCTTCCCCGCACCTTTCTCTTCTAATACCCGTTCCGTTGCAAGCAGCGTCCATTATTTGGCCCTTATTGTAACAATCGTCTTACCCTCTAGTGCCGGATAAAGTATAGCACGCCGAGAGCGAGTTCTCTGCACCGTCAGGTAACACTGATGCACGCTGCTTTTATTTAGTCCTGGATTCGCGCGTGCGATGGTATGAGTAGAGACGTCGAGTGAAAAGTTAAAAACGTCGACGCTAAGGATGCTCTTTTCAGCAACTAGAGTATTTCAACGACGACGCCGTTGCGAAAAATTTCGTCGACGCTGTATAGATATAGTTTTTATTCATACAAGGGGTGTCTCATTGCAAACAAGTAGGCAGTTATTCCCTCCGCCCCCGAATACTTCAGATTGATAAATGAGCTGAATTTTCTTCTCCAAAATTGTATGATACATCCTTTAGGATCATTTTTTTTTTCTTAATTATCAAGTTATACGCGCATCGAATTTCGTAATTTATAATTAAATTTAAAGTGATGCTGTAGTAGCATTGAAGTGAAACTTGTTTTTTTTTTTTTTTTTTTTTTTTTTTTGTAGAAATACAAAGTGTCAGTTTGTCATAAATCAGCCATCGAATATGGAAATTTCATGCTTTCATGTCACAGTCTGTGTATATTTTGAAACGTAACAAGAAATACAAAATTAAATTTATTTTTTAAGCATAAATACATTATAAATTTAACCCACGTTTAAACGTTCAAGAAATTGCTGAGTTCTTTCTTCTGCAAGCTTAAGTTTGTTTAAGATTCAAATTAAGTACTAAGAAGTTCAGTTAAACTGTTTTACAAGTGTTATAGAAGTGATAAAAAATAAGTAAAAGAAAAGACTATCAGACTGTATTTTCAAACTCAGTCCCACACGATGTATTGATTGAAAAATAGACTGTGCAAACATTATTCTTTTTTAATAGATTACTAACATCACTAGAGAACCATCAATAAAAAGGAAAACAAAATCTTAGGCACCAAAACGTAAATTCATCAAATTGAAATCTGTAGATTTAATTTTTGCATAAAGGTTAATACAAATTTGTTGGTTATGGCATATTCAAAGTTTGGGACACCCAGTATGCAGACACCTAGTATATAAACGTCTATATGTCGACACGAGCATATCAGCATCTCTTTTCGTCGCTATCGGACTTGCCATCTTTTCTTCTCATTACTCAGACTACGCGCCACCCCCGGGTTCTTCTTTTTCTTCCTACCGTGGAGCGAGCGAAACTGGGGGCGTCTAATAATGTCGCCAGCCAGGCGTTTTACGTTGCTGCTTCGTGCGCGGCTATCTCTGTCAGCTTATCTGTGCATTTTGCTCGCGCTCTGTCGGTTTCGCCGTGCGCCAACCCCCGACCACCCCGGGGGCCCGAACCATCTGCCGCCGACAAAATGAGCCTCGCTTCACCAACCAGATACCCACAACCACCACCTACAGCCTCTCTTCGCTTCTCTTTTCCTGCTTCTATCTCTATTACCCATTCTCGCTTGCACCGCTACCAACTCTTGAGTATCTTTTTCGATGGAAAATCGAGCCACGCTACGCCTTTTTTCTCCTCGCTCTTTTCGTTGCTCCCTACGACCCCCTGCTTTTCTTTTGGCCAACTTTTTTTTTTACTTTTCTTCGTTATCTCTCCACATTCTGTACGCCTGTAAGTGATGTTGCTTCGTAGTTTTCAGCAATAATACACTGCTTAATAAAGCGGGATTTAGCTGTTTCCAAGTATTACGAGTATAAATATCATTGATATGATTTTTTTTTGAGAATCAGTATATAAGGAGTAGACTAATCGGGGATGGATTGTTAAATATGAGAATGAACTTTGTCTGTTGATAAGTTTTCGTAAAGAAAGTGTGAGTGAATGAAATTGAAAAGACAGATGTAAAAGGGAGATGGAATAGAGATAACGATTTTTTTGACTGGTCGTTGAGAAACAATCGGGTCGGATGAAAAAGTTTGTTATCAATTCATCAACTGGCAACCTCGAGGTACTTAAACTGGGCGACACTACAATAGTTGAAACTCTGCATTTTACTAGTAAAATCAAGTAGCAATATCCGTACTAGACACGTGCACATGGATACGTACTTACACGACAGGTTTTCAAACAGTTTTCATTCATTCACTTTTCTTGAGTGGGCGAGAGAACAATGAATTTTTGATTGGCTCGCGATAACTGAAGTAGAAAAAACCAAAAACGCTTCTGTAATAAATGTTATCAAGGCACTTTGATCATTTTGTTAAGGAGTTTTTCGAAGGTTGGCGCGCGCGTTCATCGTGTGGGTTTATTCAACATTTTAATAGACGTGCGGCTGTATTTGGTTTTCAAGCTGAACAAGCTAAACAAAACATACAAACAAATTTACTGATTTTATACCCAGGAAATATGAAATTATATCTCAAGCATAAAATTAAAAAAACAATGTTTCAATTGGTTTCTCAATAGATTTAAATTTGAATTTGCTGTATGATATAGTCGCGTGTCAAATTATTTGAAATTATTTTTAACTTTGTTGTATTTTTTTTATTTTTAGGGGAAAAAAATTATAAATAATACCATTTCTTGTATTATAAGGTGGTAAATTGAAAATGAATATTTTTAAGATTTTATTAAGATTTCCCACAATTTTCGTTTTACACTCGTTTAAAATGTTTTTTTATTTTCAAATAAAAGTTTGTAACTTTTTATCTTTTAACTTTTCATCTATGGGTAGAATTAAACTGGAAGTTTTCTTACGGTGCTGGGTCTCTCAGATTTTGAGGCAATGGTCTTTTTTGAGATCAATTTGAAAAAAAAAGGTTTTTCCAAATTGCTTTAAGAAATTTGAGTTTAAATAAAAAAAAAAAAAAAAAAAAAAAAAAAAAAAAAAAAAAAAAAAAAAAAAAAAAAAAAAAAAAAAAAAACAACAAACAAAACAAAATAAAAACAGATTTGGTATGACCAGAACACGAAAAATAAATTCAAGGTGATAACAAAATTAAAAAAAACAATAACTAAATAAATGTAAAAATTCGAATAGAAAAGGTAGCAGGAAACATGAAAGTTGAGAAGAAAAGCTCAAAACTAAATATTTCTATATTGAATTGATTGTTACCCATGTAGAATTTACACTTTTCTACTGATATTAACAATCGGCTCAACTTTGGTAGTACGTTGGCGGTCGACGGTTGGTAGAATGTTGTGTCGCAGATCTGGGACAACCGTTGGATGGCCATTGGCTGACCGTCAACTATAGTCTTATATATTATTAATGATTCTTGATCATTGAAGATCAAACAATAATACCAAAAGCTATTATTAACGATTTCATATCTATTATTTTTTATTAATACACATTTGCTGAGAAGTAAGTGGCTCATTTTAACAGCAATTATCAATGCGGATCAATGGTTTAGATGTCGACTGACACACACGGGGTCAAGGGATCAAAACTCAAGACGGATGATAAAATTTACTTCACAAAATTTCAAATGTCTCTACACTTATAAATTATATCTCAAAATAAATTAGGAAAAATGTGGCTTATAACACAGTAACGTTATAAACGTTGGCAAAAAGCATAGATTAAAACTTTGTTACATTTCGTAATTAAGCTGACGTAAAATAAAAACGGTCGGCCGATGGTTAATAGTTTTGTGCCAATCTAGAGCCGATCGTAAATTTCTACATGGGTAATTTGTTTAACCAAGTATCTAACTTTGTAATGATGTTTACAATAAGTTTTAATAAAGATCAATTTTATACTACAAGTTGCTACAGATTCCGCTTGTTTTCAGATCCAGACATTTTTGGATATTTATACAATCTAAAAACTACCATTTTACAGTCTTTTTTGTCATTTTAGGAAACCTCTGATATTGATATTTTCTATACGAATGAATATAGAGAAAATACTTCGAAAAAAGAAGTGAAATAAAGAAGCATTTCTGCAGGAAGAAATCAATGTCATCAATAATTCAAAATTTTGTTTATTCGTAGGAAGAGTAGAATATAGACCACTCGATCGTACAGAATGTTCTTAAAATAAATTACAAAACATAAATGCAACATTCTGATTATAAAAACTTAAATATTAGAAAAAGAATATTAAGCATAAGCAATTACTACATATTTTTTACCACACATTTTTACCTTTTGTGTCGTTACGGACTCATAGGGACAAAAATGTAAGTCGAAATATATGTGTATTTTATATTTTTTTTATAGTTGATATATATTTTTTTATATTTTATTTATAAAAATTTTATATAAGTGAAATTGCCGCTTTATATTTAAATTATATATGACACGTAAATGTTTATATACGATATATATAGGTTTATTTATATAAGATATGTTTAAAATATATTTGAAAGTTTATTTTCGTCTATGTGGGGAGCTTTATAATTATGCAACTTAAATTAGTCCAATTTTTATCACGTTGGCTATGAGCGTGACCCACGTAATTATTACGATTTATTATTTTATATTCGAACACTTGCACTCTTTGTTTTAAAGTCGCTAAAATACTGTTAGTGTATTAATTAATACTATTGAAATGTGAGAATTAATGTTCAAGTTACTAAAAAATTCTTCCGCGAAATAAGTATCTCTCTGAAAAATTAAATTTGTTTGTAGTTCTAAAATAAATTATTAATCTTTTTCAAACATGAAGAGGATTCTTAGGTTTTAATGCTTTTCAACAGTAACTACACACACACACACACACACAATTTTTCAAAATTTCCATAATACTGTTTTCTATCTTCGCAAGAGTGATAATATGATGCCTAACGAATCTTGCCATGTAATCCTTTGTTCTCAAAGCTATTAAAAAGCCAAATGATTAAATCCTATCCTGTGTGGAAAATTAAATAAATTTTACTGAAATTCTCTAATTTTTAACACCTTGGTACGAATAATCTTGATCTATCATATGAATATGAATGTATCAATATGAATGAATTATGAATTAAAATATTGAAAACAGTAGCATATAGTTTCATTGAAAAATATTTCTCTAAGCATATGACAGCAAATAACAGGTTTGAAAGTTTGACACATAATTTGTAAAAATTATCATTGCGAATTGAACGTCATATTGAATTTTCGTTTCGTTTTATTTTGCAAAAAAGGACAAACTTTCATTTGCAATGAAAAAGGGAATAACAAAAATGTCATGCAAGTCTGACAGACAGGTCTTGAAATGGCAGAACTGTATAATGCAGGCTGATCGCCTTCTCGTTTGCAATGGATGTAAAGTAATCGAGTGCGCCGATCATTGAGCAAGGAAGATCGGATTGTGGTGAAATCGAGCGCAACTAGCAGCGTGAATGGCTGATATTTAAATCCGGGACATCGAACTGAATCGCCTGGTAGATTATTATTTGGCTTTCTGGTGTGGGGAATATACTATGCCAATATGACGTGAAGGGCTTGTTCACAGCGAGGGTGGTGGTAGCCATGGTAACGCCGGCACCCGTGAGTGTCGGCACCAACGCCACCCGAATCCTTCGTCTGGCGTCGCCGAACCCACTTTCCCCTCGTCATGCTGTTTTCTCCTCCCCTGACGCCTCTCCCTGTCCGCTAGTCAGCCAGCCAGTTTCTGTGGCACTGAATTTTCTGACCCCTCTGAAAGGGGAAGGGGGCAGGCGTTCAGAGACGGAACGTGAAGTGAGGTGGGACGAGTGCGACGATACCACCCCTAAAGCTATCCCGTAATAGATATATAGGCGGCGGAGGGTGAGCGCCTCTGCGATCAATATGGTGGACAGCTCGCCAACACTACCCTCGCATGCTACACAAGAGACAACTCGATTTATGCAATCACTATTTTTGTATCTAATCCGAGATGATTCAAACGACATATCACTTTTCCATTTTCCATGCTTTCAATATTAAAACTTGGTTATAATACTCATTCTGATGGCTCTTTATTATTTATTCAAATTGGATTTTATAATTCAGCTAGTCACATTTTTTGCTGCACACAAAATTATAAATTAAATTCCAAAGACAAGAAATAAAAATTGTAGTACATCCGTTACACTTCAAATATAATATGAAAAGAGAGCTTGTACCAAAAGTTTTCAATGTTGCTTCATATTCAAAACCAAAATTGTTATTGAATCAATCGCATATTTTTTTGGAATTCTTTTAATATGTGTTGGTTTATAGCAAATTCTAAATTTTTATTAAAAAAAACCCCTCTTGTTCAATAAAAAGTTAAAATTGAATGAAAGTATTACAAGTAGGTTAAAACAACTAAATCACTTTTTTAATACAAGTTATTCAAAAAGTAATTTGTATAAAAAATCTTGTTTAAAAATTATGTATAAGTGAACATTTCTTTATTTCTTTATGTATAAAAAAGATAGTTCTTCAATTGTAAAATACCGTTTATAGATATATGCTTAGCTCCAGGATTTTACAAAAATGATCACGAAAATTATATAATTTCAGCCGCATGGGGTGTGTAGAATTTAAAAAATTTGAATGTGTTAACAGGCACGGGCTTATGGACTATAGATGCACCCGATTTTTAGGTTAGAAGAACTTCAAGGATAGAAAAACAGCATCAAACTTTACTACCCACACGGACGAAAATATAAGTCGAAATATAAATATAAAAAAAATTCTATAAAATATAAAATTATATATTTAATTTATATAAAATATATTTTAAATATAATTTGATTTATATTTTCGTCCGTGTGGGTACGATTATTTCAAACTGCGGACCATAACTCCAAATTAGACATTTTTACACGAATTATAGAAAAATTTATTACCGCCACATTTTTTACCCAATTCTAATTTTTTATATGAAGCTTCACCGTTCGAGCTTTGTTACTATTTTCAATTCAACATTTGTGTGTAAATTTTGGAAAGAAACATTTGATTTCAAGACTCACAGCAGTGTCTCTTAACTAAAAAAGTTAATAATCCTTCTGAATCTCTAGTTGGCTGAGAGATCGCAGCCAACTTCAGGTGTAGTGATTGTAAAGAGTCAAATAATGGAATATGGTGGGGGATTGTATAGACAGCTAAAACTCGCGCATCAACATCACAAAATCACAAACAAAGATTAATTTAGAAGATTTTAATGTTTTATAAATTAATTTTTTTAATTCTTTGTGAATTTACTGGTTCATATGATAAAAAAGTTGAGTTTAGTACTACAGTATTTTTTTCACATTTGTATTTGAAAATGCATGTAGGCCCTGCAAACTGATTCGAACAATGGCGTTTCATGACGTATTTTGAAAAGTGAAATTAATACATCTTTTGACCTATTTTTATCGACTAAAATGAACGAGACAATTGTAAAGAAAAAAAAAGGGACGAGCATGGTTGATTAAACTTTCTGAAAACGATGGTGCCTTGAGCGTCGAATTATCAAGATCCAGGTCGATCACGTCTGTCATTCCAACCACACTGATGGTCCAAACGCAATGTCGGTTGTAAAAAAACGTGCTACCTTAAGCTGCGCATCTTTTTTGAACTTAGCGGTCTAGCTTAATAACTTCGATTCCTATAGGTGCGTGAACAGGTTCATGAGCGTGTTAGTGATCACGCGACCAAAAGTATTTTCTTTAGCTGCAAGTTATTTTCTTTAGTTCCATAATAACACTGTAAAATTTTTCTGGTTTCAAGATAAAACTTCAATTATAATGAAAATAATTTTCTTAGACCACGAATTTTTGTCTTTTATTTAAAGCGTTTATTCTTCCTTGAATAATAATTTTCTTCAATCAAAGACATTACTCAAGGTGGAACCACAGTTGATCCATGAATTTTTTTTTCGTTCTAATCGATTACTTTTTAGAAAATGAGACTATCAAATTCTAAAGTTACGGTATTTCGAATTATTTTATAGAAAATTTTATGAAAATGATTTGCTCAATACCACATCAGTTTAAATTGTGACACAATGTAAAATATTTTAATATATTATTTAGAAATTTTGTATTAATTTTTTTTTTTTTTTTTGGGTAATTGTTTTCTTCTAACACTCAAGTCACTGCAGCAAATTTTTTTTCGAATCACTATTCTATGGCAGCTGTGAATAAGCAAGCGTTTCGGCGGCTTCTCCGATTTCATCAGTCTAGTCGATTTCCGTACACTTCACTTATATTGTGGTAGTAATTAGATGAATAATGCTCTTGAAATGGATATGATATATACAGTTCCAACTACATCTAGTGTTCAGCTGGAAGTTTTAGAACTTTGATATCAATTAAATTGCAATTCTTGTCTTGTAAACAAAAAAAAATTTTCTAGTAAAAAATTTGGTTAATAAATATTAAAAAAATTGTATTGGACGATGCTATCGGTTTTAACGCTGATGGTGGTATTTAATCTTGATATAAATAATTGAATCAATCTGTTGGAAATAAAAAAAAACATAATAATCCACGATTAGAGGTGATCAAAGTTTATTGAGAGATTGCCGAAACTGCGGGACAAATTTGTACAAAGATGCCGCGGGGCATTGATTGGTCAAATCCACAGTATGCAGGCGTGTATGTACGGCTGAGCGCACAGTTAATTTCCGGTGTACACGGCTTACCTGTACTATTTCGCTTTAAGGGTTCTGCAATATGGCGACCAATGCATATTCCATTGTATTCATGTACTCTTGTTTGATATACGCATACGCAAATAAATTATTGCCGCGGAGGTAATTCGACAAAAAGGACACGCGTTTCCGTGCGAAGCTGCTGTATTACAGAAGAGCAATTAATTACATCAGACATAATAATTTTTTTAGAATCTGCAATGCTCATTTTTGTTGTCTCCTTTTCATTCAATCAAATTTAATGAATAACATTATTTGTCAGTTAATATAAAATTGAAAACAGTTTACAAAAAGCTGTTTCTTTACTGCCTATAAAATTTGCACAAAGCTGTATAGAAAAGGATTTTCTAGCGCCCCTTGAGAAAAAAGTCAGAAGATGATTTTAATATTTCAGGGTAAACATTTCTGGGACTATTAGAGCTTCCTGTCGGCTTTGCCTAAAAAAAAAAAAAAAAAAAAAAAAAAAAAAAAAAAAAAAAAAAAAAAAAAAAAAAAAAAAAAAAAAAAAAAAAAAAAAAAAAAAAAAAAAAACTCAAAACGTCCCTCAGCTGAATTTTCACTATGAAGTTTCTTTAGTTAAAATAAAACGTTTAGTAAGTGGCTGTTAACGAGCTCTATTTTTGCGCGAGATGAATGCGAGAACGAATCCACAGACGCCTCTTGGTGAAAGCTTTTGTATGTCATTTAATTGTGAATAAACATCAGTGTAGCAATTGCTACCATCGTGATAATTATTTTGGATTGTTTTTTTTTTTTTATTTAATGGACTATGATTTTCATCAACCAGGTAAATCAAACTGTGGAAATTTACATAGAATATTGGAATTGATTTTGGAGTTATTGTTTCTTTTTTTCCAAGACCATGAAATGAGCGTCTGTTAATAATCCCTTTGAACACAACCTTAAAAATTTTTGAAAATAATGCAACAGTTTCATGAACTTTGTGAACGCTTGCACAGAGACAATTTGATGATTAACGAAGCAATCGCACTTTCATTGTAAAAAACAGTGGCTTGCAGTATGAAGTGGAATATGCAACAGTGACCTGCGTACTTTGCTGAAAAATTCAAATGGTTCTGAGGAGAAGTACCGGCTTCAGCAATGTGACAGAATTGTGCCACTGCAGATCCAGTTGCAATTTCTTTACATTCATAGAAAACATCTGCCAAATCGAAAAACGTCTTTCAGAGGTAATTCAAAATTAATTCAAAAAGATGAATTTGAATGACTTAATGATAATCGAAGAGGTCATCATGGATCAAATGACCGGACCATATGCACTATGCAAAAATATCCAACTTCACTGAGTAAAATACTTTTGTTGTTTCAACAAGAAATTAAATGTTTAATTTTGTTTTTTTTTCAGACTGTAATTTATGTTAATCAAAATTTTATTATATCTTTTATTAGAAATTTTATGATACACGGTTACACCTCTGTGAAACAACGTCGGTTACACGGTTACACATCAGTTACACGGGGTTACTGGAGAAGTCAAGCAATAATTTCTACTGCTTAAAAAAATCCAATTTAATTATTGAACAATCCGAAAATTATTAGACATTGTTTTTTTTTAATTCATTACTTTCATATAATGAATAATAATTGGAAAATGTTTTCGGGGTTCCAAAGAAGGTATTAATATTTGTTATTATTAATATTTTGAATATGTGATATTCCAATAAATATGAAGAATATTTTTCTTGATTGTAGTTTTTCTCAACTACAACCGAGTTGGAAACATCAATAAAAAGAACTGACCAGTAACACATATTTATGTATCTACTTATGTTCTATCAAAATGAAACCGTTTTCCAAGTAATTTGTTGAATTTTATATTTATCAATTTGTGTTAACAAATAATTTAGTTTATTGCTGGTTAGTTGCATAACGAATCAAATTTCTTTTGAGGTGCGAAAATAATTTTTTAATCGTATCACGTTTTGATCTGACACACGTCTTTTAAGATCAGATACGAACAAATAATCAAGTTTTAATATTTTCAAAAAATTGTACTCATTGTATGAATCTTAGCAGTTTTAAATTCATCGCCGAGTGGAAATATACATTCTCGTTTACTTTGACCACTTAATAATTAATTACCGATGTCGACTTCTGCAATCAGTTCTAGCTTTGATCATTTTTCCTATCTTTGCTATTACCACTCAAATGAATAACTGGTTATAATAGCAATTCCCACAATTATCATTCAATTATCTTAAATTTTTCAAGCATAAACAACTATATGTATTACAGAAAAAAAAGTCATTTGAGAATAGGCTTTTGCGAACCCTTTAACAAATTCAACAGCTTCAAATGTAATCGCTCTGATCATGTAGCCTATATAGCACCCAGAAGACACTGTTAACGGATTCACCGTGAAACTTTAATTGGCGTAATCGGCTTGTCTTTTCAGAACTTGCTTTCATATACTCGCTGAATAGGCGGCTCGCTTTCAAAATGGCAGTGCGTATCATCGCGAGCTGAGTTTGTGGTTATGAGCGTCGATTTGATGGGGCATGTTCTTTTTTGACGCGTCTTCTTTTCGTGGATATGTTGTGTTTGGGAACGAAAATCTCCGGGCGCAACTTTGACAAAAGAAGTGCGCCCGATCTTCCTTATAGCTCGCATAAAAGAAACGAAATCTGTGCGTCTATCGAACGGCACACAAGAAAAGAGAACAAACTATAACTGGGGTCTCCAACTGAACAAAGACGGAAGAAACGTCTATTTAATAAACAGACAAACGCCTATTAGGTATATATACAAGGCAGCAGACAGACAGACGGACAGACAATGGTGCTCATCGCTCGATGGACAAAGCAGCTACTGCGTAAACACTCCAAGACCTTTCGACAATGCCGGAAAATATAATACGCCCAATCTGGCTCGCCTCGAGATTACCCGGATAAGCACTCAACTTATGTATTTCCGATACACACACTCGTCTTCATCTATACTTCACCCCGCGACTCGCCTGCCCCCCGGCTTTTCTCCAATGCTCTCGCTCGATCTCGTTCTTTTTATTTTTACTTGCCTTGGCTTCTTTCTTTTTTTTTTTTTTTCGACCATTTCCCTCATATTCTCTTCTGCACGTTCGCTCCGCTTTCTTTTTATTTTCCCTTTTTGCAATTTGTTCGACGAAGAATTACTTTTGTCATTGTGCCGGGAGGATTTCGGTCGAAGATAGAATCGACAAGCATGGCAAAAGAACAAACGCGTCCCGAAATTACGGACAATTCGAGTGGCACGTCAGTTGGAAACACTTTGAACGCGACCAGATTAATACCCGCCTTCAGTGCTTCTTCTGTCAAAATATTGACAGCTCGATAACCCATTCAATGATTATTTTATTTCAAAATTCAGATATCGTTTATTTTCGCTTTATTTCGTAAAATGATCAACTGCTCACTTTGTGAATTCAAAAACTGGTGGTTCAGAGACCGATGCAAATATCCAATTCAAAAAAATATATACATATATGTATATATCAAACTCTGATTGAATCATCGCAAAAACCCTGAAAAATATATCCCGTTAACTTTTTGCATTTTATCTCGACTGATTTGTTTGTAAAATATTTAAGTTCTATTTAGTTTCGCATTATTTTAAATTCATCGAAACAGCAATTCCAGGTATCTTTGCAGAAACCAATCATCCTGTATCGATCTTTGCCAGGCATTTTCTTTCTTCCTGACTGACCATTCCTACAACCGAATCGTGCGCCGAGAAATTTCAGCAGGAATGTTCATCCGCAAAGCACAAATAGTCGCGGCTCAATGCTCGACATTCGACTTCTGCTCGGGTTATAGAGTCACGTCGTCCATGCACATTGTCCTTATACTCAGCAACGATCCTATTGGACGACAGCGTCAACGCACCACGCCCACCCGGTACCTTCTATACAATCATCTACGCGTTTCTAAAGCATCTCTCTGACTTTCCTCTTGGAGCTAAAACTCGTGTGCACACAAACACACTTGCTCGCACGGACGTTAGTGCGTGTGCACTTCGGGGGGTACAAGCCTTATCATCCACAAAGCAACTTATTTTTGATGAGGGCGAGCTAAAAGTAAAGAGTCATGTGCCCGAAGGGTTCAACCCTTCTGCAGCAATTTTCGCGATATCACGCCAATCCGCGCGTGAATTAGGAACACACTTGGCAAAAAGGGCCATACCACTTTAGCCGGGCTAGTGAAATTCAACTTGATTACGACCTACACAGCCAATCGCCATGTGCGATATTATTGCAGAGGGTTCATCAACCAGATTTTGACATCAAATTGTTGTTCTCTTTTGGAACAATCTTTTTAAATCGTTACAATGAATAAATTAATTCATTTGAGAAAAAAAGAAGGAAAAAGGTTGTCTGAGTGTCGATAAAGCAGGCATCGCAGTTTCTGAAGTTCGGTGTTTCCTGTACTGATAAAACTAAATTGGAATGTTTAGTGGATGAAACATTTTTAGGTTGAATAAATTGGTGAATAAATGAAGAAAGACAGCAGAAAGAGCACGCCTTGCTTTTCAGTAAGCGATGGGGGATAATGAATACAGCCAGCCATTAGACGCTAGTCGAAAAGGCGAAGTGACTTCATTCTCTCTTGGCATGTTTTTTACGTCAAACGAGTCGCTGCGAGACGGAGTCGCTACTTGAAAAGCTCATCAACGTGCCTTATACGATATGATGATAATGTTTTTGCTGGACACGGGCGACACTCGAACGCGAACTACCCCTGACTAATTCAGTCGAGGTCTTCTTTTGCTTTTCTTTCTCATGGTCCATACGTACAGACATGTCGCTTCTTTGAACTCTGGCACTGACAAATATATGTTTTTTTTTCTTCAGTTCAAATAAAAGATACTTGAAAAAGATATTTCTACAATTTTTTTTTTTTTTTCAAGTCTTTTCAACTTTTTCCTTGGCGCTTTTTTTATTTTCTTTCTCTTTCATGAGCATCAAAGTCGTCCGAACGGACGAAGAAAATAATTATTAATTTATTTCTCTTAGAGTATTAAAGTTGTCTGAATTGTCAAGTAAGATTTTTCGATTTGTAATTATTGTTGAAGGGCGTTTAATAAATTGAGGTGTAACAAAGTACACCGATTATCAATTTCAATTAGTTATTTTTCAAAGATCAGCAAATTTTGAAGTGGAACGATCAGTTGATCGACAGTTAATTTAAGGTAATTTAGATTGGCTGGGCTATAATAAATAGAACATTTTCATGTCTTTAGCACCCGAGTCGGTATACACGATATACCGACTTGCGCAAAGTCATTGTGCAGATCTGAGTCGGTACAAAGTAGAGAGTATAATACAGATTCGATCCGGAATTCATCAAACAGAAAGTTTCTATTTAAAAAATTCGTTTCATTTAAATTTGATAATTTACACATATCATTTGTCTACAAATTTCAACAAGTATTTTAATTCTTTTGGCGATCATCAATTTAAACGGTACAAAAATTTGTTAATTGTAAACATTAGCTTTCAATTATGATTATTCTAAAGAATTTATTTTAACAGAATACAAATGTTAATTTCAATTTTGCTCGAAAGCTTTGTAAATTACGTTTCCACTTGGAAACATTTGCATCACGTATTGTATCAACAATTTTTCAAATTCTTGTATCTTCTAATATAAAACATATTCAAAATCATCTTCCAAACCTACAATATTATTCCCAGTTTTGAAATTTATAATTCAATTAAAAAAATTGCCTGAAAACCTTCTTTTTTTTTTTGAGCAAATGTTTGTATCTCAAATTAAATATTATTATTTTTGCTAAAAAAAACAGCTACTTTTCTTGAGGTTATTAAGCGGTTTAAGAAGAGCCAAAGTCTTTCGTTGGTATATTGATCAAGGTTCTGATCCAAGCTAGCTTACAAGAGGGTTGGAACATGTTGTTATAGATGGCGCGGACTGTTGGTTTGAATGAAGATAGACCGAGCAATAAGCCGCGATACGGTAATCATAAATACACTCCATCACGGATTCCAACCTTTCAACTAGATCAATTATTCGCGTTTCACAAATCCACGTGGAGCCAGAACAATTCGAAAAATCTCAAATTACGCGGTTAATTGGTACGGGTGGCATACAACAAGCAACCATCAGCAACAAGTAGAATTGCCGTACTTACGACTGATCAGCACGCATATACGCGAGAACAATTAATAAAATTAAGAGTCATTAATTAGTATTCACTTCCTTTTCATTCAGCGTTAGGAACAGTTTTTCTTTATATTAATTATTATAGCTGTAATTGACGGCTTCATTCCCTTTATTATTTTTATTATATAACACGTTAATGAATTGTATGGGAGCAATTTACTCGGCGATGTGAATAAATTGACAGGAATCACGTTTTTTGATTTCGTTTCTAGGACAAACGAACAAACAGCGAGCCGAGTTAGTTGCACATTCTTCTGGCTTTCCTGCGTTCAAGAACTTTAATAAATGTCATAAACGAAGAGGCTTCACATTGCGGTTAACGCATCAAGCTTGCCGTTGACTAGTTGCAGATTCAATTTCCGTTCACGGCCAAGCTCCTTAAAGTTTTCAGTGGTACTTTGATGCACGGGGTGTGTTACACACCACGTCAGACGTATCTTGACTAATGAAAATGACGAACTTGCACAGTAAATGGAAACCAAGCAATTTTTGTATGTTCCAAAATTACGATTGTAATGTTTTCAAATGTTTCGACATTACACTTTTTCATTTCTTCGAGTGATTCAATTACAACTGATTGGATCATTTTTTTATTTAACGGTCAAAGATTTCAGTAGAAAATTAACATTGCATCGTGAAAAAATGAAAACCAAAAAAAGCTAAACGTTTAAAACTGGCTACAAAAAGTTTTGGCTTAATTTGGTTTCTGTTTGCAAGTCAGCAAGTTAGCGAGTGAACTTGGAAAATTGTATCGGTCAAGATTACAAGGTTTTTGTTTTATTGTGAATAGATTCAAATTAATTCCGGAAATTGCAATAATTCAATTGATATTGTATATTTTATTATTTACATTTAAATCGGAATTCTCAACTCAAAATTAATTACTTTCAGTTGCATTTGAAATGCTATAACATTTCAATTGTAAATATCGTTAAATTTCATTTAACTGATCATTTGAACAATTACTATTTTTGTGGTTTCATTTTTAAGTTTTTAACTTATTACTGTATTATTCAACTGGTGTAACATTAAATCTGTTATTAAAATAATTAGGTCCAAAGAACCAAAATAATTAAAATGATTTGAAAAAAAATGACACTAATTACTAATTTGGAGCGTCGATGTTGGAAAACCGTAGCCCCCCTCTTTCGGCTGAACGTGAGCTTACACATTTCTCCAATTGATAAATTTATGTTTGCACGAATGAAATGATAGGGAAGCAAGTATATGCATTTACCAACACTTGGAAAAAACAACCGCCGTGCAACGGCAGTGCGTATGCGAAAGAAGCGAGACGACCATGAAAAGAAGGAGGGGGAATTGGGCCGAGAGGGTGGCACAAGAAAGCGGCTTCTTTGATCTTACCCACACGTCACTAAAGAGCTACTCTCGCACGGATATAGCTTTCTCTCTCTGCTTGCATTTCAGAAGAACTCTATCATGCGTGCTCGGTTGTTATTGGCGTCATACATATTTATGCTACCACCATTTTATAAAATTGAAAACCACTTTTCGACAAATTACAATCATTTTTCTTTTAATTACCGGCTCTTTCTTATTTGTTGATACGATGATGACTGTTGTCCATCCATCATATTACGATACGATATTGATTATTTGCACATTGAAAATCTGGATCAGTTCACTTGGGTGTGTCCAAAAATTGGGTGCTAATGATGACAGCGGTTTTTATTTATTATATTGGACGTTTAGCATAAACGTATGTCGGGTAGCTGCGGAGGCCAGGTTCCCAACGATTTGGTGGCCCATTACATAAGCCGCGAAGTCGCTTGATAATGGGATGCAGCTGCGGGTTAAATGGAAAGGCCTCGGATAAGTCCCAGACACAGATAAGGGACCCCCCAAAGGCCTCTCTTGTCGGGCGCCAGGCACTTTCCATCGTTCTGAACCTCTCTCTCGGTGGTCACCGGTGTTCTTTTCCCTTCTGCACCTCTTTCTCCCCCATTTTGTACCTTCTATACGCGCTCTTTTGTCTCTTCTTCCACGTTTCTCATCCTCCCACTTCGCGAATCGATTTATTTCTCTGCGGAGGACGTCGCGCCAGCGCTCACCTTAAGCGCCGATCTTCTTAGAACGCTTACCCATTTTATAAAGTTTACATAACTCAAAACATACCTCATTATTTTCATTATTGTTCATCTGCTATTCGCTCGACTGTTCTAAACTTTCGGCCGAGGGTATAACATTTTTCTTACCAATTCTGGTACAGCTTTCTTAATTATGGTCTGATGTTCACCTCATTAAATTTTTTCTTTGTTGCATACAGATTTTTCGAGCCCGCTTATACAGATCCTAAAAACTGTAATTATAACGAATACTCTGACGAGATTTGACGGATTTGAGTGTTGCATATCGAGGAAAATATTGACAAGCCAAGCTAAAACTTTGAGTTGTTCATTTATATTTCACCGCTTGGCATCTTATTAGTAGACGTGAACATGCTAATTACATGTCGTACAGTGACACAGCGTCATTTGCCGTTTCATCGCCATGATTAACTTGGTTCCACGTATGGTTACGCATATTCTGACAATGAGATAGTAACGCTTACAAGAAGTCACCCATTTTCCACTATCCAATCCATCAAAGAAATTGATCTTCAACTCTTGTGATAAACAGTTTTAGTTTTTTATTTTTTTTTTTTCTATTTTCGATTAACCAAAGGTTGCAATAATTTAGTTTTTCTTTTATAATAGCAACTGTATCTGTTTTTAAAGATGAACTTTTATGATGGGTCCTTTGATGTTGCATAAACAGCAAGGAGAGGTTTGAAAGTTGCCTGCAGAATGAACCCGACGCGTTTATACATCTTGGTGTCCAAAAGTTGTGATTTGTTTTTTCGCAAGTTGACCAACAGAAGCGATTGTGTGTGCCTTTTTGAATTGTGGATTCCAGTCAGACGAGGCTTCGGCGAGACGTGGCATGTGTCAGGTGTAAAAAGGACCTGAAAGCAACTGGATCATCATTCCAAGAACACGATGCACGGCGGCGCCCTCTGTGATTTAACCTTAGGACCCGAGATAAACCTCGCAGCGCTATCTGGCGCGTACTATCTAGCTTCGTACGTGCCGTTTTTTGCAGGACGCGTCGCCGGGCCGATTCCGTGCGTGTGAGTGAGAGCGCGGGAGGAGCGAAATAGCGGTGTCGCAAGACTACCGCTTCTCGCAGATTGTGTAAGCCGCATAAGAGCACAAGCGACGTGAGATCCGTTGGACCCGCATACGATCCGTATTGTCCCCAAAGCGTACCTTAATGTCGGCTAGATGAAAGCGAGAGCGTGCCTTTGTCTTTCCTCCAGGGAGCTGCCAGCGAATAGCAAGCTCTGCGGGTATCCTCTAGTTCGGCGGCTACCGTTCTTCATTTTCATCCTTCATTCGCGACGATGCATTTTAAGATTTCGGATTCAACAACAAGCCTTTTTCTGCGGCTTCTTTTCGCCTCGCACACGCACTCACTTTCTCCATTATTTCTTTGTCCGTTCTTTAATTGTTTTCACTTATCGTTCAGACCCTACGATTCAATGTCCATCCGATTTTCTTCATCCGATCTGCATCGCTGATTTGCCCACTACACGGTGCATTTGAACAGCACTCATTTCCATCGCCCTAGACAGACGTTCAAATTTTGTATGTTGTTATTATTATTATCATGATTAAATTTGTTTCTCAACATGATCCAATCTGTTTTTATAATTTACAATCTTCGTGGAAATCAAAATTACCGTGTGATTGATACATACTTAATATGACACTTTAGTTTAGAAATCTTCATTTATTTATTTGTCTTTTTTTTTTTTTGCTTCAGGAAATCGTGTTTGGCGTCGGTACCACGATGGTACCTCTGCCGTAACACAGGAAAGACGTTATTAATGTCAGAACGACAGAGAAGTTGCATATTCCGTTGTTGCGTGCCACGGCGACACAATATATAATTCCGCGTTCGCCAATAATTATTATGACTTCCAAGTTTCCTGCCACACAATAACGCTCGACGGTTCTCGTCGGCTATTCTCCAACTTCTTACAACTTGGGCACAAACGCGAGACGATATAGTTCACAATCATCAAGTGACATTTTCAACTGCTTGCAATTTTTGAGTCGGCTGATCCATTCAATTGTTTGGCGACGATACCAATTGCGTTGATTAATACAATATTTGGAAATTGATTCAGTAGAGTCAATTTGTAGAGTCCGAAAAAGTGAAATCACGTTTAGACAAATTAAATTTATTTTAGCATGATTTGTGCGAATCTTGAATGACAATATCGAACGTTCATAGAAGGAAAAATATTTAAATTCGGAGAAATTCACTTGATGAATATGAAAGGATGGAAATCGATGATAACAGACAAATAAAGTGAAATTATTATTTATAGTGACTCAAAGTCAGCGAGAAAAATTTGTCCATAAAAGTAAAAAGAACAGCTGTTTTATTTAAAGCGAAAAAAATACGACAGTGTATAGTAAACGACTATCCGTCACGGGACAATTCCTGAAAAAACGCAACGAATGCCTGACTAAACTAGAAGACAATTTAATGAAGCTATATTGAGCTAGACAACGACTTGCAATTATCTTATATCCAACATTATGGAGCTAGGTCTACTTGCAATTTCTTTCTTCATTTTGACAGAACCGGTTAAGGATTCCCAGCTGATGTATGGTCAAAGACTAGTAACCTGCGAGCGTTTGAGGACGGAAGTTAGAAAGACTAACTTTTTTTCAACACGCTATTTCGTGCAGCAGCCTGTTATTAAAATTACAATGGCTTGACAAATATCTGACAAACAATTGATAAAAAATTGATTTGCATTCCGACAAAAGGAACGCACATACTACCAACATTTTTTCATTCAAATAAATCATACGAAATTCAACATTTTTCCCCACCTAGAAAAATTTGGTCCAATGTTGTAATTATAATAGTCTAATACATTGATTGTAATTTGATTTTCAACGTTTGGTTATCATGCAGACATATACGACTCGCAAACAATGAATTGTGCATTCATAAAGTTGATACATCTATGATACAAATAATTAATTTGTATAGAATGGCGTTCATGAGATAGGTTCTTTTTTTTCTATTCTATAAATCTAAATGTCATTTTAAGTAAAGGAACTAACAAGACAGCATGGAACAGCTTTGCTAAGCAATGACAAACCTGACGACGTCGCGTGTGCCAGTCCAACTCATCGTGTTCGCAAGTAGTTTGTTTTGAGCGTCAGTCTCATCAGTTTTTAAATTGCTGTTTTACTGCTACTGAATTCGTACGTATATATTTTAAAGAGGATTTGTTACAACATTCGAAGTTTGTGGTACCGTATATACTTTTTCCAATAACTCAAACAAAAATTTTCTATTAAAAGCCGTGTAACTTGGATGGAAACGTTATAAAACGTGCAACGTTGAAAAGTATTGTAACAAAAATATTATTTTAAACTTACTTTTGTGGTGCTTCAACCATGCTAGAACTCCACATAACAGTGCGAATGTTTTGCCAGTTCCTGTAGGACTTTCTAATAAACAGTTTTCTTTCTTGGTACATCCTTGTATAACCTTTGAAATAAAATCATTACAAATGCAGTAACAATAATATATATTTTTGAATTTAGTTAAACTGTGATTCTCAGTATTCGATTTCTTTTTTAATCAAAATGTTTGTTTACCTTTCCAACTAAAGCAATTTGACTCGGATATGGTTTCAACGGGAAATTGACAGTGACTCCTCCGATCTGAACACTTTCTTCAGGTATATCAATTGGTATTTGTACGATCGGTGGTTCTATTAGCTTTTCAGGATCGTCAAGAGTGTCAAGAGACTCATCTTCTGATATATCCTCAACGCGACATTTCTTCAATATTGGACCGTAACTGTCATCTGTTTCGTCATCGGTCAAATCAATTATTTCTACTTCGTTGTTCGTTGTCATTTTTTTACTAAACAAAAAATAATTGTTCAATGTTGTAAGTATTTTATTTTCAAAACAAAAATTATGTCGATAAAACAAATCTTTTTCCTCAAAGTTTTTGCGTGTTTAAAAGTATTTGTTTAAATTATTTTGAAGGTAGCAATTTTGCCATAAAATAAAATTTTTGACAATCATGAATATTGAACATGTAAAAATAAGTAAAAAAAATGAAAGTCAAATTCAAATGACAACAATCAAATTTACTCACATGACACGCAAAAACTGAAAATAAAGATGTTTTTGAACAAACAAAAGTTCAAAAGTTGGTTTCACGCCGATGTAAACAAAGCCCTTTCATTCGACCACAACCATAACCTTTAAATCGAAATATTTGAATGTTCACGGATTTTACTCACAGGAAATGTCGATAACTAGGCAGGATCTTCGAACGAATTACAAAAATAAATATTCCAACTAATATCAGCGTTATAACAAACATCAAATGTCAAATGTCAACCATTCGAACTCTAAACATGAACATAAAATAACAATATTGCGCAAATTTTACTTTCCAGTGGCGCGTTTCAATACACGTGAAATGAGCAGCAAAAAGGCGTCTGCTACAGTATCGATTTCGACCGCCACATTTGATTTTCGATAGTTTTATATTGACCAGTTGGAAATTACGTTTTATAAAAAAAAAAACAAAAAGATTAAACAATCGTTAAAAAGTGTAATAACATTTTTTATGAATTTAAATTGCAAATGAAATTGATTTTGAAACAATGTTATTTGAAACTTCAAAAACAAAACAACAAAACATACTTTAAATTTCACAAATAACTAAAAACTAACAAATTGATATTAATTTTATAACTTTTTCTATAAGAACATTATTTGATGAGATTGTTAATCAAGATTTTAAATAAATGATCATTGTTTTATTACAATTTTATTTCGGTGTAACTCCTGGTTGAAGAAATTAGTCTTTACTTATTTAATAAACTTGTTGATAAATTTGTAAGAGCATTTTCATAAAAAAAAACTGCTCTTGAATACAACGGTGATTTATATATGAAGCTTAAACTGATGCTCATGAAATATACCAAGGGTTACACCGAATCATTATTACGAAATGAAACAAATTGCGCGTAACATCCCTTCGCAATGTAATACTCGCACCACAATAAGATTCTATTTTATCACCTTTTCTTCGGACGCATAAAAACATTTTAACTTCCACGCAAATTCGTAACATCGTTCGAAATGCAAAAGTTTCATAATAATAGCTTGACGACGATGTAAATCCAAGGAACAAAAATGCTTTTATATTTTGTCACAAGAAAATGTTCAGACTCAATTATTTGTCCAAAAATAAAATTTTGATTGACGACAAAATTTGTTTGTTTATCTCAGATAAACACCAATGATTTTTGCATCCTTTTTATATCAAAATAACAACATCTCTCAATCACTTTATTATTTTTTAATTTCAACGCGAATTGAAAAACAAAAAACAAAAAACAAAAAAAAAGCAAATAAAATAATTGACGAACGACAAAAGATATCAACCTATATGTTTGGAGAAAACAAAATTCGTGGTGTTTTGAATTTTCGGATGATCCGAAAGTTCAAACCTTTGGCCGTATATTTATCTGCTCTATCTGAACTGCGTGCACGAAATATGAACTATAAATAAAACATATTCTCTTACTCTGTGGCATGCAATAAAATGTGGGTAGATAAAGTCAATGCGCGAGGAATACGAAATGTAGAAAAAGCCCTCGCCCATCTTTGCGGAGACCGTTCTTTCATATCGTGGAAGACCTCTAGCGTAGCAGTGATTGCCGGACCTCGCTCGGACTGGCCACGAAAAAACGACCTTTTATACGTGTGCATATATGTATATGCCGTCGGGGCTCCTCAACAATATTCCGATTTTTCATGCCGTTGGGTTCCCTAAGTTCTGGAATTCGCTCTCCCCCGCTGCCCATAATATTTATTATTCGTCCTTTGCAAAATGTTAAACTCCCCAATGATGGATGGCCATTTTTTGTTTACTATTTTCCTCTGTTCCAAACTATCATACAATGTTCGTACCAACCATCATACATTGTTTTTTTTTTTTTTGTTTTTTAATTTTCATAATCTTCATTTCGTTCCCAAGCCAGAAACTAATTTTTATCTCGCACAATAATTTACGCGCGACATTTTCAAAATTAATCGGGATGCAAAAGAGGATAAGCGTAAAAAGCGAGGCCCGGACGCGATAACCCCGCGTTCGACGATCTATCCGGAGACAACAGCAATAACGTCGCAACTTAATTAAGGCGTGGCAATGGCATCAACTGAGAATAGACAGACTGTATCTTTATTTTGTTGGCAAGCGGTATCAGCGTCACGTATCTATCGACTTTCGGGATTAGATAAGAGGTTCATACGAGGTGGCGATAAGCATCTGTTGGAAGCAATCCAAAGTTCGACCACCCTTATTACGAAGACCATATGTGTCCTCCTTATCTCCGTCTCAATTGTCGCGCGCGCGTGTTGATGCCTCGCACATTCACCTCGCTGATCTTTGCGTAATTCGAGTTACAAGAGGCGACCAAAAAGTTGCGCAAAAGAATCATGCTGGCTGGGGTCAAAACACCCTCGACTCTAAACTGTCCACCCAACTTGTTAACACGCGCTGTCGACCAAATTTACACTCGTCTTCAGACCTGAAATCAACTTCAGGGGGAGAAATAAAAGGTTGGACGATCGATGGAAATAAAAATCTGAAACAAAAGTGAATTAAGAAGGGAAGAAAGCATTTTTTGCATTTTTGCAGGCTCCTGTTGGTGGTGTGAATTGTAACGCTCGTAACGAGCGAGACATCACTTGAAAAGTAAGAAAATAATTTTGCCTTCTGAAAGGGATCCCCGCTGTAACGGAGCACTGATATTTAAGGTTTACGAGGACAATAAGTTTCCCATGAGGGCAGTTGGGAAACATCGATCAGATACGATCACAGTAGAATTAGCCGTCCCTTGCAGAAGTCGACCTTTTTACTTCTATCTTTTGTTCTCAGTACCACCCCTGTCCTTTTTACCAGGTTTGCTGAAAATGTCCAAGATAAATGTACACCAACTGTAACGCGTCCAGAGTCAATCATACTGAGTATTTTTTTTTTCGGACGAGGAAACCGACTTGTGATTACACTAAAACCTAGTACCGTTTTATTTCGTCCAAGTTGAAAAGAAATGTTGAAAGTTGTGCAAAAAATGAAATTGTTTTGTTTTTTTTTTTTTAGTTTTTTTCATATTATAAAAACGTATAAAGTTTTCTTCGCTGAGGTTTTGATTTTGTTGTTCTGTTATTTTGCAGATTATCAATAGCAGCGTCGAGAGAAGCTGTACTTATTTGCTCAACACAAAGAGAAGTTCACGAATTTGGTATTGCGTTGAGCATTGTTATGAAATATAGATACCGAAGTCGCCCTTTTCTTGGTTATTGCTATAAAGGAACGTCACGGCAAATTAATCGTACGACAAGTTAGACGACGTGTGATTTAATAAAAAGCTTCCCTTCAAGGGTAGACGAGAGCGCCCCGCGGAGTAATAAGTTTAGTTTCTACGACGAAAAACATAAAACACTAAGTCTCTCAGCATGATACGGTGTTTATGATTCTCGGATCAAAGATATACGCTTGCTCTTCGTGTATAGTTACGATTTCTAGTGTGTGTCGCTTTCTCAATGACGCGCGCTTTGCCAGTTTTACAGCTTTCAGTCTTTCTGTCTCGGATCATATAAATTCCGTCAGCCATCCTAACTATGTAACGTGGTTTCAAAATGTTTCGTGGGATCCGAGCCAGCCTAAATGCAAATTTTCGACTCTGCGAAATTTGTATCGTCAACAAAATTGATCTAAGAAAAAAAAAAAAAAAAAAAAAAAAAAAAAAACAACAAAAAAAAAAAAAAATAAAAAAAAAAAATAAAAAAAAAAAAAAAAAAAAAAAAAAAAAAAAAAAAAAAAAAAAAAAAAAAGAAAGCAACGCAAATTAATTACTATATTATAATGAAAATTTTTAGAGCAAAAAAGAAAACAGTGCAATTGACCTAAAATTTGGATCGATCCATGGAAGAGTAGGCTTTTTCATCTATGGAAGTTATTAGGGTGCGATATGATTTCCGAATGTGTTGCATAGTCGGCAGGTTAAATGAACAGTGCAAAAAAGTCATAAAATAAGTTATAATTTGGCGCAGTCGACGTTGCGTTGTTCAATGTCCTGTGTGATCACTCTGCTCTCACTTGAGTGAGCATAACCCCAGAGAGCAGTGTCGCACAATGTGTCCGTCCGCTAACTGATTTAGGGGTGGTCGTTCAATCTTCCTGATGATATATTTGCGACTGCAGTTACGCACACACCAATACCATTCGTCCCACCCGATTTCAAATTAATTACACAATTCAGCAAGGATAAAAATCCAACGATACAAATCTTCAAGTTTCTTCGCAACCAGATGATGTCTCAAGTATCGCACCATCTCGCTGTCCATCCATTAATCCTCTACTTTCAATCGTCTCTGTCTTTAAATGTCGTAGGAAAAAATGTCAGACGCCTTTTTTTTTTTCTCACCCTAATGCCACCTAAATGTTAATCCTGAAAATATAATTAAAACGAACGATTAGGAAAGACAAGTCAAAGACAATTTGTGATTGAAAAAATAAAAAAACGAAATTTGAGTTTGTGGGGGGAAAAATAAACTGGGTACACATGTAAATAGCGTCGTTACGTTTTTGTAAACGAAAAGCAATTTATTTGGGTGCCAAATCGGGCGTGTTTGAGCGTGTGTATAAATCAGCGATTTGGGTGATTTTTGCGATCTGTGAAACTGACGGTAGCAAACGGGGTATCAGTAACAGAAACACCAACGACGTGAACATATTATAGCCCCGCGAGTACGAACGGTGTTTGACCAGTGTGCTCGAATAGCCAACCCGTTTGTCGTATACGGGGACGCACGTCGTCGCTCGCATGAGGATTTTATAGATTTGTAGAGGAACCATGGTCATTCGACGCTGCATTTGACCACACCCTCGTTTTCGCCAAGATTTATTGACCTCGTCGTCCTTTTCGTTGTTTTTCTCTCTTTCGCTCATTCACATTTGCCTTGTTGCTTGATCACAAATGCCGCTTGTAACCGTTTTGGTTACTGCCCAATATGTATACGCAAACCGATTTCGATCAACGCATTTGTACATTTTTTCTCGTACAATGTGTTCGATCATTTTTAAATGTCTGAAATAAAAAAAAAAAAAACAAAAAAAAACAAAAAAGAAGTAGAAAAAAAACGAATGCAATAAAAAACAGTCGAAGAGTTACACCCTTATATTAGAGGCTTCTTTATTTTGTTCGTAAAATAACCTTTTGCCATACAATGTCATTTGAAGGAATTCTTTCTTGTTTCTCACCTCCAAACACCTGTGTCCTGCCGGATACTTCCTTCACCATTTTCAAGGGCAAAAGGTGTTTGGCAACATATGACTATCCAACCGCAGAACTTCCACCTCAGTGTCTTGTTTGTATAATTTGAACCTGTTGTCGAAGAATTTGTTAGCACACATGAGAATATCCAATTGGTTTTCAATAACAGGCTACTGCTAAGCATTGTATATTTCGATCGTCATTTTTTGCCCTAATAAGACTAAACAAAAAAATGAGAAGAAAAAAAGGACAATTTTCAACTGAAATGAAATAAGCATATTGAAAATTGGATGAAAATTGATAAAAAATAGTGCAATGATTTATTAGTCTAATGCGAGGAAAATAAATTAAAAAAAAAAAAAAGAAAAATAAAATAATAATGGTGTGAAATGTACACCGGTGTGAGATAATAGTGCATAATGAAATTTATCCATTCAATCATTCGCGTGACAATTAGTCACCGCTCTAGCGGCACACTTTATAGTGTGCAAACAAACAACTATTTAGCTGCTTGCTTTATCATTCGAGATTAAATCACACCGGATACAGTAGTCGCGCAATGATTGTATAAAATGGAAATGCAGAAAAGGCATTATTTTCAAGAGAAAGAGAGCCGCCGACGCGCACTTTTTCACACATCCATATCCTTCGCAATAATATAAATCTTGCTGCCGAGCACAATTCGCACATCAGGATTCCGTTGAGTTGCCACGGGCCGGAAGTTTAGAGTCAGAATTATAATTGTAACGTAAGTGCGGGGTATAAAGTGACAGAAATTGGCCGCGCCCGAAAACAAGCGATAAGCTGATTCGATGCTAAACACACCGAATCATTTCCATAATGTAATGCGCTGTATCCTGCCTTCGAATCGTTTGACATTATGCGCTAACAAACCATTTATACCAGGTGTTAAATTGTCTGTGACGTCCCGAATCGCCGAGTCCGCTACAGGGTTATTATAATATATAATACAGTGCCTGAAAAGAGACAACGATGTCAGATCAGATGCTGACAAGCAGATATACATAAGGGGCTCAAGTATAAAAAGGATGCGAAATTCAAGACAAAAAAGTTGCACCTTTTTTTGTTCTTCCTTTTGGGGATCCGCGTAAGCGCTCGAGGTGCGAGAGCGCTAATGGCAGCATATTGACCAGAAAAACTGATTCCTATGGAATGAATAGAACTAATTTGACAATTTGATAGAAAAATGTTAATCATTTAAAATGATGAACAAAATGTTATTCAATTCAGGGAGGAAAAGATTAGAAGAGTACATGTGAATGTATATTTGATGCAAAATTTGAAAGTGTATTTAATTTTTATAGCCTTTCTTGAAATTTATTCTTAAGTACAAAACTAAGAAACAAACACATTTATCTGAGCCATGTCCCCAACTCGATGCGTGACCGGTCAATGTAATTACTATCTCGGCGCTTTTTGAAATAGCAGGAAACAATGATTCGTATCTCCGAGATATATACGCACTATCAAACGTTCCGCGTCCAGAAGCGAACATAAAGATCTTACGTTCAGAAACAAAATAAAAGGAAAAAATTTCCCCATCTACTTATTCATTCCTAAAACGATTCCCGATCGTGATTAATCGATTAACCGAATGTTAATCGGTTAAAATGATTCCGTTATTAGAAAAATTAACTGACAATTGTTTGAGATGACCTAAAATCAGGCACCAACTATTGTTTTTATAAAGAAAAAAAAAAAAAATGAAAAAATTGAATCATAAATTGCAGTCAAACTTAAATTGTTTCAACTATCGTGTAATTTCAAGTAGTGCATCAGAGACTGTTATTGAAAACTTTTCGACAAGTTTTCATTGTAAGATTATCCCTTTCAATTCAGCCGGTACCAGGACGTCAAATAAATCGTGAGAATTTGTAAACTGAAATAAATTAAAAGTTAACATCACATTTTCAACGAAAAAATGTTGTCTTTTTTTATTCTTCTCATTTTGTCCTTTTCTTAAATTACATCGCTTTTGAGCTTGACGAGAGTTTACGTCGCACGTTTCGATCGTCGGTTGACATTACATCCGCGACGGAATTATTGCTACGTTTTAGGACCTAATTGGGCCGTCAACGTCTTGTTTTCCCATTTATAATATGCCATTCGGTTATTTTCATGTTGCCCTTTGCTCAAAGACCGTGACGATCCGTACCACGCGCTGTTTCGGAGCGTCGCCCAACATTTCATTTGCCATTATCTGCCTATGATCTCGATGGCAAATTAAATGCCGCATCACCTCATCCATGCGACCTGCAAAAAGTCTATCGTGCTTTTGGAGTGTATCGATTTCGCAAAAAGTCTCTGTCCCCCGCGTGTCTCATGCGACGCGATTTTAAAAAGTTTGCCATTGAGCTCCCTCCTGACATTTCGTGCGTCGTTCGGATTTAATTGCCCAGGTTCTAAAAAAAATATTTCCAATCTATTAAATAACGAAACATTTCTTGTCTCAACCTAAAAAACATTATTTTGTCCATTTCAAAAAAAAAAAAAAAAAAAAAAAAAAAAAAAAAAAAAAAAAAAAAAAAAAAAAAAAAAAAAAAAAAAAAAAAAAAAAAAAAAAAAAAAAAAAAATATGATTTGATAAGAATATAAAGTTGGTGGAAAGAAAACATGAAAGTGCACGATGAAAAAACAATTGATGGACACATAAAACGAAATGTAAAAACCAACCGCGCGGATTAATGGTCGAATTAAAGAGCGCTATTTGAGAAGCACGGGAATCGTCCGCCGCGGCGTATAATAAAATAAGTATGCGGTGTAATTAAAGCAAAGTAATGAGGTGAGATAAGGTAGCTAGCGACTTTGCGCCGCGGCCCGGTCGGGGCCCACACACGATAACTCGCGCCTGTGCGCGAGCCCGCATTTACATCCGTTTCATGTTCAGCACGTTGATATTATTAGTACAAAATATGCAGCGTAGACCGAGCTGCACAGTCGAAGCTACTGGACAACTTATGCGAACACGCGTTTTGTGTGCAACCGTTAAACGTTTTTTATGACTTATGAAAGTGTTTCGCTAAAAATAGCCAATTCCAGTTACGGATTAAACGATTCACAATCAAACACGTTACAATAACCGCGAAACTTTGTTTAAACATTACTATATTCTCACTCAGGATTGAAACAACAAACAAACAAAAAATAGAGTCAACCAAATAAAGTGCAACCTTTTCATTCGTACGTCGTCGGATTACAAATCACGGTCACGATTGGCCCATAATCCAAAACGTACAACGTAATTATGGCAGCGCGAGGCGAATGGGAGCGCAAGAAAAAAAAAAGAAAAAAGAAAAAAGTACGTCAGCGATTAATTTGAAGGCTTTTGTGCGTTCAATTTTGTTATTCGGCCGGCAACGTCGAGGATTCGAACGGATTTTTATGGCCGGGAACTCATTGGCGATTCGGAATCGTTGAAATGTTATGCCCGGAGTTGGATAAAACGTCGGCAGTTTCACACCCTAAGTGGCGCGGTGTCTGTGTTCTCAGTCTCGACGATTTCGCACATACGATCACGCACGGCCCCAGCGAGCGAGCGAGCTCTGCGGCAAAAGTCTGAATAAAAGATGAGATTCACACCGTTGCTTGTTCGCTTTTTCTGTCGCCTTTCTGTGCAGAAGCCGCCTACTCTGTGTCTTTTGCTTGCCATTCACATCAGCTAATAAAGTGGCCGGAGAGAGACCCGCGCGCGCGATCCGCTGCACCTGCCATTGCCAATACGGCCAATTTCAGAAGTTCGCGAGTCCACACAAACTCGTTCGCCGCGCTTTCTGCCCACCGACTCGCCGATAACAACCTGCTGACAAAAATCGATTGCTCAATTATAAAAGTGTATCTCAACACGAGGAGCCAGATAGAGTTGTGGCAACTATCTAACAATTCTATATCTCACTTTTCAAATGTTACAATTCACAAAATTATTCCTCAGTTTGTTACACTCATTTTATTTTTAATGTTCAAATTGATGTACAAAAAGAAATGAATAGGAAACTAAAAAAAAAAATGATTTCTTTTTTTTTTTTTTTTTTTTTTTTTTTTTTTTTTTTTTTTTTTTTTTTTTTTTTTTTTTTTTTTTTTTTTTATTTTTTTATTTTTT
>JAQQRF010000312.1:0-69362 GCA_030523145.1 Trissolcus brochymenae | reverse complement strand
AAAAAACAAAAAAAAAAAAAAAAAAAAAAAAAAAAAAAAAAAAAAAAAAAAAAAAAAAAAAAAAAAAAAAAAAAAAAAAAAAAAAAAAAAAAAAAAAACGGTAAGTACGTCATGAAATCACACGGACTTATGACTTTATTTATTCATAAACGGTCGTAAAAATATGCCAATTAGGGACATTTGTCAACCGGTTTTCTTGTTACAGTTTTTTTTCTCTATAATAAAAAGTTACAAGCTTCGGTAATAATATTTATGAAAGGTTTCGAAGTTTTGTGTTTTCCGAGTTAGCTCCGGTTGGTCACAAAGTAAGAGTCATTAGTTTTCAAGGTCTCTGAAAGTCGGTGGTACGTTCGAACTGAATTGAAATCATTTCGAAAGGCAGTCATTCTTCTTCGGCTTTTTTTTCATTATAAAGCAATCGATAAACGCATCGATCTTAAGTCCTAAGATTGTATCGTGTGACTTGTCGTTTGTTACACATATTTCATACGTATTATAAAATCACATTTTTTTCCAATCTATTTCCACACAATCCCTGTGTTATTTTTTATTTCTGAACAAATGATCGATTTTCGAGTCTTTTTATTTTTCAGTAAAAACATACGTTATTAAAAAAACGAAGTTAAAAAAAAATCTGCGCATTTTATACATTCAAAGAACTGAAAAAAGAGGGCGTGACCGAACACTCGCCAAGAGTTTGTTCGCAGCACCAAAATTTACGACACAAATTTTTGTACGACGAATTTTTTGTCAGGTATCCGAAAAAGTTCGATATAGACGTTAACTTTTGTTGCTCGTCGATGTCGAGTTCTTTTTCTGTTCCTCGCACTCGTTATCGCGATTAACAAATTGTCAAGCTGTCTCATTAATTTCTATCCGTTTGTCGCCCTTTTGTTTGTTTCCCCGAAATCGAAGGCTTGGATTTATCACATTTCATCGTGATGCTAATAATCATGGAAACAGATTTTTAATCCATTTTCTCCACTCAATCTCGTTCTTCAAAATCTACAACATCTCAAGTCAGATTAAATTATTCTAAAACGTTTTTGATTTCAGAATTAAAAAAAAAAGAAAGAAAGAGAGACAGAAACAAAGAAGAAAGCAACAAAAAATGAAACAGGAAAAATCGAACGGAGATTTTATCACATTTTTTTCAATGGCCTTTAAGCGTCGTGATGCTCACATTGTGTTTTTGTATCGCGTCTCTACTATCCTATTCCGGGTGACTTAACATTTAATGGCACAGTGACGACATTTGTCACCGTGAATTTTTGCCTGCCGTGGTTTTTTCCCCTGGCAACCCCCGTGAAGTCTCACTTCGCGCTGAAAGTACCCGGCTAACGATCGTCGAGGAACACCCGCGGTGACGAACGCATGTCCCTGTAACGCCTTGTGCCCATTCTTCCGGAGACGCAACCTTGGCGAGCGAACGCGCAATTTATCGACGCCACTACACGCGCTTATGACTGACTTTTTGCCGCACGCGGTGTGCGGCTTGTCAAAAATGCGTAACGCAACCCGGATCACTTAAATTCGTGTAATACGATCGTCGCACGTGTCAGCTGGCGTTGCGCGATCGACTCGATTTTTGCGACCGGAGAGTACACGACAATTGACCTTTCGAGTTTTGAAAGAGGGATCGGGGCCTTGGAACGGTCATTCTCGGGAGATTTATCGAGCGCTCTTTTTCACATCATTGACGGGCGATTTATGGAAATGAAAAAAGGTAAAAAGGAGATAGTAATTCATTAGCTCTTGGGAAATTTTCATATTCGATTTTTTGGTCCCATCAGACATCTGTGAGAATTCAAAATGGATCATTTATGTTTTGTTTTGTTTTTTTTTTCTTTTCTAGAAGTCGTTGTCGATTACAAATTAGAACCGATCGATCGGCCTTTTTTCAGTTCGTAAACATTCTTTTGTGAGGAACAATTGAAACGGTCGTTGAAAATCAGTCGAATTAGATTAATGAAACGAGATTTTTCAGGGAAAATGAGCTTTAGTTCATGGTGAAATATTTAATCACAATTGTGGCAAGAGAATGGAAATTGTATGTCTATACTTGAAGTCGTTTGTGGATAATATGTCCCAGCAGTTGACTTGGTATAGTAAACACTAAAAAAAGTTCTCCGGAGGTGTACAGTCGATCGGACGCTGGCAACTTTGTGCTCTATCTATAGCAAAATATTTTCATATTAATTCACACACCTGCCATAATATGCGTCCTGAAATAAAAGCGACACGAGAGCAGGAACTTTCAATCAGATATACTCTCTATGACTTGGAATTAAATGCCAACTCCGCATGATTATAAACCTAAGTATAGTTTCAACTTATCTTCGAGTTATTTTTGTGGCAACGGGTGGGAGAGATTATTATTCTCGACAAGTTTCTTAACGCTGATAATAAGGGATTGAATGGGACGTGATTCTGGGTCTTTCTCTCTCTCGCCCCGTCAAAAAGATATTCGAATCAAGAGGAATTCGGTTGAACAATTTCTCGTAATCTCGAGACAGATTTTATCTGATGACCAAAATGAAAGAGAAGCCTTTGAGTATTATTACTTTTTGAAAAACGACGTGTTCGGACGAAACCGTTAATTGTGTATCGGAATTCGTGACGGTTTTTCAAGCCGCTTGAGGGGCCGCAATAGCGATGACCGTAAGCGACGCATTTTTCTTAGTCCAGGTATATTAAACCTGGCACGGGTGACTGGTTCCGGAAAACCATCAAATTTCAAGGTCGCTCGCGGACACGAATTCTGACGAATTATTTGTTGTTGCAGGGATGAAACCCGGAACACCGACACAGACGGTTTGTTTTCTAATTGCCGCACGCAAACGACAAACACAGCGACACTTCCGCGTTCGTCACCCATTTTTTTCTACATTCTTTGGACACAAGAAATAAATTTGAAAAAAGGAAAAAAAAAAAAACAGAACAGAAAAATCTCTGACAATGCTCCTTCTGTCATGTGACAAGACATTGTGATCCTGGACAGATTCCGGGTTAATTAATGTCGGAAATAAATTACCGATTTATTGGCACGAGTCTATTATTTATTTGTCTTCTGGTGGGACAAATATTGTCTCGAAAATATTGGACTTGGTTATCCATCATGCGGTTTTTTCAAAAGTTTCGCCGGTAAAAAAAGGAAATGCGTTATTAAATGTGTATCGGGATCTATCAAACTTTTTGTCCACGCCTTCTCGATCGGTAAGCTCTTTGTTGTTTTTTTTCGTCTCTCGTTCTCTTTCGCGATAAAAAAGTGAGGATAAAAGATGAGAATTTGTCGATCAGAAGGCAAGTGTCTGAACGTCACTGAACAATTTACTAATAGCCGGATGGTGTGCGAAAGCAGCGCTTCGATGGTATGAATCTATAAAGAAAAAGGTCTTGAATAATTTATCCGGCTTAGTACAACGACCGCGACGTATATCGCGAAGGTGTACACGCTCGCGCGACTGATGCACGCTGAGAGTTTTATATCGACGAAGTGCATCGTCATGGTAGGAGAGCGCATCAACGTCAGCCCTACGGGAATCCTCGTGATCCTATGCATGTTTCACGCGTGATGATATCCCTCACGTCTTGCGATACGAGCGGTATATGTCTGAAGGGCACGCCGACTATGGGCCACATCCGACTTACGTAATGCACCGATAAATCTGATGCCAGTCCGGGGAGAGAGAGAGTCTCCGTGAAAAGTCGCGATCATCATCCCATTGCGATCTGTATCGCACTTGTAAAACCACCCGATGATTGACGCACAGCGCAAAGTCAAACATCACGTTGATCTGATGTACCGAGAATTTCCGCACGATTGAAATCGTTCTCGCAACATTGTGAGGTCGTTAGGAAAAAATTATCGCTGCATATATTTATACCCCGGGTAACAATTTTCGATTGTGCTCTCTCTGAACTTTTGTCTTAGTCTTTTTTGATTATTTCAATCCTTATAATTTCAATTTTCATCTGAAGAAAATCATTTTATACGGATGGCCCTCGTGTGCTTGAAGAAAAAATATTGCATCACTTGAAATTAATCTCTGATGCTACCTTAATTTGCATTTGTGTGTGAAAAATGTTTGAATTTTTTTTTTTTTTTTTTGATGAAAGAATTGTTCGTTTTGCGATGTACAATTATGACTTATCAAGAAAAATGGATGGCGATTTTGCTAGACCTAGTTTGTTGGTGTTCACGATTCTGTCAATATAAAAATCCGGGTTTTATGATAAAATTACAGGCTGTGAAGAGGAGGCGAGCGCATTTTTGCGTTCTTCGTTCGACCGCGCGCGATACCAAATTTGGTCTCTCGCGCAGATTCAACATTTGGTACTGCAATTTCGCAATGAACTGCTTTCTGTATATCGTTTAAGTATACATTTCGCCGAGGCGAATTACTTCGAAGATGAGCGGTACCTAGTGCTGCTACTGCATTGTAAAGGAATCCACGGCGCTCAACGTTCCGGTGTCAGGTGTTAAAGATTACACCGTTAAGAGCCAGCGTCTTCTCTCAAATTTGAAAGTATTCCAGGTACACATTTTCCTGTAATTTGCAACTGAGAAAAAAAATACGCGAAGAAAAAGAGAACGCTATTTCTCTGGGATAAAAAATTATTGCAGTTTACAGTTTTATACAATTAGAATACCTACGACGTTGCGCTCGACTACTTGTTCCTGCTTCCACTGAACGTTTAATAAATTGAAAAGAGCGTACGAAAAGATGAAAAAAAAAAAAAAAAAGAATATAAATACATTTTCAAAGTCGAACGTTAATTGTTTAATTTGTAGAGAGATTACAGTAAGTTAAAAAGTTTTCGTAGTTTCACGTCTTAATTCAAAACTAATTTGCGTATATATATATAATCACGTGACGTATCGGAGTTGAACTTGGTCGGCAGAGTTTTAAGTTGTTGGCCAAATCCCTATCGTTTAGTTAACAACAAACGAAAGCACAGGGCAATGACGGGAATCGCGCAATCTCGTCTGCAGTGTCAACATTTTCGCCATACATTTCTTACGAACGAGTAGAGATCAGGAAGGAAAAGCTTTTTCCCAAGTGCCGAGAGAGAGGCTACTGCCAAAACTTCTTGCGATGACGATAACGCGCGCTTGATCTTTATTCGGGCTCGTAATGGTGATTTACGGCAGAGTGCGATTTGTGCTGCTAACTTAAAAAACTTGTTAGTATATACAGGCCGATAAGTCATTGATGCAAGAGCGAATTAAAAAGCCATAAACTGCGACTAATTGTGACTTCTTTTTTTTTGACTTTTTTACCTCCTTTAAGTGCAAAATTCAAGTGGACGAAATTTTGGTCGGATTCGGAAGATCCGCGAGTAATTTCATCGCTGATTTATGAACTCGGTTCCTGATTTGACTTAACTGAGAATAATTTACTATAATGTTTTGAAATTCGCATAGAATTTTAAAATGCACACAGGTTATGTATTTGCGTCATTCTCACTCTTGACAATGAAATGTCGACAGACGTGGATTGAATTCGATGTCTTGGTTTTGCAATGAAAAAAAAAGAAAAAAAAAAGATAGGAATACGTGAATGAAATTCGCAGGGTCAGATTTTTTAAATTGATTTACGACATGGTAATTGAACCGATGGAATCAATAAAGGTGCATCCGCGGTATCCTCGCCGTCGTGGTATTTTTCATAGTCGCGAAACCGATCGTGAATAAGAAACTAGAAGACGAGAAAAATTGACGTGAGGTTTTCTTTTTGTCCGACTGGCACGTCTCGCGCAAGCCTATAAGATATTTAAATGAAATCGTGGTCGTCGTCTTAATTTCTCCCTTTCATCGTCGCCCGTGCACACTTTTTTTCGCTCGCCGAAATGGCGTCCGCCACTCTCGGTACGCCCAGCTGTAATATGAAACGTGTATTAACATATCGCTCGCGCATATTTGAATATTAATATATTATAATTATCAGCTTCGTTGCAATTTTGTCTCGTCGGCCGGACTTGTTGCGCGCCTTGTCGACGTGCAGGCACGTGAAATGTTTGTTCAATATATTTCTGGGAAAAAGGCGATATCGTTCGACGCGGGACAAAATGAACTTCGTAACAACATTGAAAAATGTACCGGCCAATCAAGCGTGTCGAGAAATTTTGGGACGCGATGTCCAACCTGGCCATTTGCATTGAAGGTAAACGTTTTTATGAGTTTTTATCTACACTGCAAAAAAGGAGCGGAACACTTTCGTTCCATGCAATTTGATTTTTTTAGTTTAACAGGATGGTTCATTTTGCGTCCTCTGAATATCGCAAAACAAAAAAATTGCAAAGATATTTATTATACGCTGTCGAAAATGTAATTAAATAAGTATTGTTTTGCAAAATGCATAATGGCGATCGGTGTGTGGATATTACAATTATTATGTTCGCACAAGTTTTAACAGTGGTGCATTTGAAATCAGTTTTCCCGGGAGTTGTTCCTATGCACGTCAACAAAATGTACAATTTATGAAAGTCGTATATTATGAAAGTTTGAGAAGCAATTATCAGTACCAGCGTTCCAGTTCAAAATGGAAAACTGGCCTCTTTTTTTTTCCCCCTGTAACAAAACATATAATCGAACACTGCCGAAATTGTTATCGATTGATCTTAAACCTGACCTATGACCTGATTTCCATTTCTATACAGTTATAGAAGACAGCCGCCCAGAGCGGTTCCTATAATTTTCGCAGATATCCAATTTCCTCTCTCTTCTATTATGCTATAACAAGAAAGTGTTATTGAAATTGATTTTTCAATACCACAGTTTTCCTAAAGGCTCAAATTCAAACTGCACTTCACAGCCTCTCATAGCGCTGAGGTGAAAAATCAAGTGGTCTCATCTATCTTGCATCGTAATATGTTCTCGCATTTTAAGATATGTAAATAGAAACAAACAAACAGACTTGAACTAAAATTTTATATAGTTTGTTTCTCAATTACAATGTTAATGTTCATGCGGTGAAGTATAATGCCGTACTAAATTCAAACGGGATCAAGACGAATCGTTTGAACTTTTTTTTTGTTGTAAAAAGTGAAAAAAGTTACGATGATTGATTAAAAGGAAAATAATATTACGCTTCGGTATACAATGTGTGCTCGCTTGCTCAAGGAATCACGTGGATCAATACACATGGGTGCTAAACAGATAATTTACGCGCGCATTCGTATGTGCGATAGCGGTGGTTAATAATGCAAACCCCTCGGAGGCGCGAGTTTAATTTTGAGCTCGATTATTAACGCGTCGAGATTCATCGTGTTGACATTGCCCGGGGTCGTCAATCATCGTCATTTACATATCAGCGTTGAAACTGGTTTAGCTATCTTTTTGCTCGACTCTTCCGATCCGCGGGCTCACAGCGATACTAAAAGAGCCTACTAACGAAGCGCTTCGATAAGAAAAGAGGTGTATCAACGCCGCCGTTCTTATATATATTTAATACAAACGGCTCGTTTGTTCGGCTTTTCCACGGTAGAACGCACGGAATAATTATTATTGTGCCTGAGAACATCGAAAATGTGCGCAAAAGTTTCATTCACCGAACATATGAATTGTCTCCGGAACGCGTTGCGAGCGGAAAAAGAAACGCTATCCGAAGATGACGGCTGCACAAAGGATCTCTAATCAACTGAGAATTATCTGCCTTTCTCTGCTTTATGTTTGATTTGATGTCGGCGTTTTTAATTGCTCGGCGTTAATTAGGCTTGCGAAATTCGCGTTTTGTACAACGGTTTTCCTTACCAGGAGAGAAAAAAAAAAAAAAGATACAACATTGATAGACAATTTTTTTACACGCATAAAAAATGTTGTCGAAATAAAATGTTCGCTTTGCAGAGAAACTGAACAGAGAAAGTGCGAGCATCGTCGAATATTAAAATTGCGCATGTTTATTCAGTTATGCAAACGATATTCGCGTTATTTCGTTAATCAAAATTAATGCTCTTGCATTTTTAAAGTAGATCATTTGCGAAAAAAAAGGAAAGCGACATGTGCAGGGTGAGAGATATAATTCAAAAAAAAAAAAAAAAGTCGACGCTGAAAGGGAGAGTCATTTCGTAGATCTCGTTATCGACGCTGGAAAAGGTGACGGAGCGTATCGGGTGAAAAATATCACGGGATCGTTTTTTCACCGCCGGAAAAACCGAACATACCTCGCACACGCTCGAAGGGTACAAACGAACGTGGAATTACGGCTTGGGAAAATCCTCCGATGCCCGGGATAAGATAGCAGTGAAAAGACGCGCGGGGCATTAATTGCGCATATTTTGACGCGTATGCTAGTCGTTATACGATAAAACTTGAAAACTCAAGGGACTGTACGAAAAATAAATAATTGGTCTGTCGCAACAAGACAAAAAAAGCTTCGACGTTTATGTAAATAAATGATAGCCGATTACTCCGGCACCGCCGAAAAGGTAATTGCGGCCGCGACGCGCCACACTTTTTCAAAACCACATTACACCTGATACACGTCCGGATGCCAGATAAAATCTCGCCTCTCTTATTTCCCTCGGCGACCCGCGAGCCTTGAGAGCGACCGGTCGTTTTCGATCTCAACGCGACAGAAGGTGGGGCGAAAAAAGATGGATGCACGTCGAAAAAAATAAAAGGAAAAAGCACGAGGCAAAAAAAAAACTGTAGCGTGTGAGCGGCTCATTTCGGCTAAGTTAATGGAGAGCATTTTTTACGCAAGGGGAGCTTCAGCTCGGGGGAACGGCGGATTAATCGCGGGCCCTTTTTCAGTCGCTATTGAGGCGGACTAAGCCCTGAAATTTGCAGCCGAACTTCGGCAATACGTCTTGGCGCGCGCTACCATTCGCCGCAGGTCGGGGATTATATTACTGCCGATACAAATAGGGCGATAGGCGCGATTTACGCCGGGCTCTTGCGACAAGTGCTCCGTCTTGTTCATTACCCAGTCTTATGCGCGCGACCCTTTTCCCTCGGTCCGATATATCCGCGCTAGAAAAGAAATTAGCATTTCGATTTCGAGAGAGCGCTGCTACTACGTGTTATCGGCCCCTCGGCTCGAAGCTTTGTGGTTTGGAAAATTACACAAATCTTGAGTCACCGCCATGGGTAATTGAAGTCGCGCAGCCCGAAAGGGTTCTAAACCATCCGATCCACTCGGCGTAAAGAACAGTAAAAAAAAAGCTAAACACCCAGAGCGAGTAATTTCATTTGGCACAGCGTCTTTTATTTCTAGAGTTTCCTCTCTCCTCGGGTGAAAAGGCTTCTCTTTCGTTTTCCAGGGGACGAGGCTTTATGAATATTCGATGACGAACGGCAAAAGCGTAACGTAATATCGGCGTATTGCGAGAGAATGTCGACGATGAGCTTGTTTATTTTAAACGCTACTCTTCGTTTTTTTTGCATCGTGAAAAAAAGCTCGACTGTTGCCCCGGGATTCAATTTACCCGATGAGTTTTAAGGTTTTATTTATTTAATGTTTTTTCTTTTGTCCAGTTGAAAACAGTGTTTCCATTTTGTGCGTCCTACAGTCCGAGAGCACTCATCTTCTAAATATCACCGGGACCTTTTTCATACAGCGTGTAAGTTGTAGCGTATTTCAGTCAAGAATCAACTTCTTTTTTGCTAAGTAATTTTAAATTTCCACCTCATAAAGCAGTCCCCTTGTTAGTACCTCTGATAAAGTGACCAAAGAAATTCCGAAGGCAATCAACTTTCAAAATCTTGAGTACCTCGACTTTTAATCCAGTTCAGAAAACACTTCCTTAGAAACTAGAAAGTCACGATTGTATCTAATTACTGATTTTCAACAAAAGACCAATGCAAATCAGATCGCAATTTTTTTTTTTATTTTTTGCTCATGAAAAGCCCAAACTAATTCCCACGGCCATCATTCGAATTTTCAAACAATCTCTGAAACGCACCAATTCGCATCGCAATAGGCTAAATTTTCATGAACCGTGCGTTTCGCACCCCTTTCTTGCACGCCTCGGGGGACGAATATTTGCAACGCCGCGATTCGTTCCGAATTATACGCGATTCGATTTATTCATAGCGTAATACAGGGCTGGTTCGTGAAATTCGTGGCGTGAGCAGGGCTCTCGCAAAGTATTATCACTTGCGCGACTCTCCTGATGCGTTATCCAGGGCATGCATTAAGATATAAACTTCCCATTACCCCACGAAATTTGGCCCCTTCAAACTCTTGTCTCCCGTCGGTTGGCTGCCGAAGAATCTCGCTGCATGCTATCTCAAAGTTTGAGCGACTCCAGAGCCGAGCAATCTGTCGTTATCTTGGCGCGATCATCTCGCGGATAGAACGAAACTATTATCATTGCGCGAGCAGTAATGATAACTTGAATAACACGCCTTGGAGTTTTGCTATTTTGTCCTGAGGGCTGGTTGAGAAATTGCGCGACTCGAAGAAAAAAGAAGAAAAAAAATCAGAGAGGAGGAGGATAGGAAAAGGTACAAAAAAAAAACTTAGGGCGAACGATTTATCCAGCATCGGCGTAATGTCCGCTTTTCATTCGCGACCAACGTCATAAAATCCGTGCAAGTTTCGCGGGCGGAAAAAAGTTTCGCTATATTGGTTCCTGTTTATAATGAGTTGAGCGTCTGGAAAGTTGGCTACGCCCGTTTGCATTAATCTGCCGAATCATACGATTAGCTCAAAACCTCGCCGCCGAGTCAATTTAACGGAAACGCTCTTCAAAACTCGATGATGTCCATTTACTCTGGATTATGTAACGGATTAGTTTGGACGGATTCAACTTAGATTTGGCAAACTACGCTTTCATTGTGAGAGCTTAGAAGCTTGATCATTCTCTCTGGTACCTCTCTTTGGATGAGCGCAGCAACAAATCTTGAGCTTTGAAAAGAATATCTCATATACTGTACAAAACAGTTTCCATTATACGATGTACACAACATACCAAAAAGTATCTTGAAAATTGTTCAAAATGTTTTAAAAGTGTCTCAACGAACATTTTAAATTGAAACTCATCTTGATTAAATAAGCCGTATAGAAACGATCCTAAAAACATTTACAAAACGAGATTCAATTTGAGACTCTTGTTTTTATAGTGAAATGAATTTTACGTAAACAACCATTCAACAACGTAGAAAAAACATGTTCATCATGAAAATCATTATCGAAAAAAATGAAATGGTCCGTGGTACGCAGTTAAATATAGGTGACTCTAATCCTGAATTATCACACTGGGATAAATATATGAACCTATTAAAGAAATAATGACCGGATGAATGGGGAATGTTGCCCTTAATTCCGACCTTTTATTGTCGGAATTAAGGAAATTATTGGTTCGGTGGAACCATCAATTCTATAAATACCAAAACTGAAATCGATCAATCACGATTACTCCATTTTTATGATTTCAAATACAAAATACAATTTCGTTGACTTATCAAAAGCCGTTGATTCGACCGCACTGAATATTCGGCCGCAGAGCTAATCAGGTCAGGTTCGCGTTACCGCAGCGTGCGATGTAATATTATTTGTAAAGTAACAAAACGTGTGCGTGCCACCTGCGTCAGGTTGTAAATAAAGTTCGGTCAGGAGATTAGGATCAAACGAGGTTAACATTGGCTATTGATAATTATCAGACGAGCTTCTTCGAGCGATTACTTTGATAAGCATAATTACTCGTTACGGTAATTATTAGTACACGAGAATATATTAGAGTGTCAATCCCTCGTACCTTATCGGACGTCGATCTCGGTCCCACGAAACTGGTGAACCGACGAGATACAAGAAAAATAAGAAAGACACAAAAAATGAGCGTCATAAACATTTTTCAGCTCGTCTCGTTTATTTGGCGTCATTTCGAATGAGCATTTAAAATAAATTGATCGTAGAAAGGTGCGTAAGTGGCCGCGGCATTTAAACGTCTCTGCTCCTTGGCCGAGCTACCTTGAGAGTTATCCCCGGTAGACAATGAGACATTTTTTCACACGACGCACACAATGGGGAACGAAACGCTCGTAATAACTGCTTTCCACAAGTGCAACTACGTAGGTGATGTCGGGACTCATTTTGATCTAATTTTTCTTAAGTAGGATAAAAAGTACCCTTGTTCACATGCCAGATAATGGTTATCGAGGGCAAACAATGAGTTGCGACACAAGCGCTGCCTCTATAAATGACTGGGAAATGCGTTTCATATATTAAAACGTATCAATGAATTTGCACAAGGATGTTTTCAGAACGATCGGTGTAATAATTTTTCCCAGTGACCTCTAGTTCGTATGATTTCATTCGTAATCTTTGGAACTGTTCAATGAAGAATGAGAAAAATAAAAAGTTTGAAAGGCAAAGTGAGAGATTTTCGTGCGACATTTCGCGTAATCACTGAACGAAAGAGACAGTTCGAAAATGAGAAGACAAAAGGCGTGTGGAAGAGTTAAGTGTGCCATCGAACCGATGGAGGGACAATCGAAATTTCTTTGCCCCCGGATGGCGCGGAGGTCGAAAAAGTCGGAAAGTAAGTGGATTTGAGGGGCGGTCGAATTCGGAACGCTGTTTTGGAGCGCTACACGTCCGTAACAATATCCGATATTCGATGGCGTGCGGACACGTCGTCCGCGCCTTGTTTGCCGAGGCCCGGTCTCTTATTTATGGCCTATGCTCGCGTATAATCATTCGGATGATCCGGTCGCACTCGTCGCGAGCGATAACGAGCTAACGAGCAGCGGACCCGAAACGAAATCTCTGTCATTGGCTGCCACGGAACAACGCAGCTTGTAATTATAGCCAGGGAATAAGTTATGATTTACAGGCGCAACGTGCAATCTCCGGACAATTTTCTTGTATGGGCGAGAGCTGAAACGGGCAACCAGTTTTGCAATTGATTCCCGTGACACGGACGACAGCAGATAATTCGCACGACGCGATTATCTCGGGGACGAGTTTTCGATCGCGCGCAACCGTGTGGCTCGGATAAATCAGTGGCCGTGACGACCATGCGGGCGGGGGCAAACGGGGCCATTAAATCCCGCCAAGTCACGAAAAGAGCCTGCGAACTCAAAGGATTTGCAGCCTCTAACGCACTCTGCCACGCCCTACATTCGGTGTGTCCGTTCGAAATGCACCGACGATCGCGCGCTTCGTCAGACACGTGCGTGCCTTTCCCAACTTTTCGACCAAAACGGAGGGAGCCGAGGTTTTAAAAACAGCCTCGGGGTCATTATTCACGCCCCAGTTGATTTTTCAGCGTTGAAAAATTATTTTCACTCCGAGGGATATGTATGTGATTCCGGAATTATTTAGAGTTTGTTACGATATTTCTGGTTCCACAAGATCAATGCCGTTTTAAGATAAATTTCCTCGGCTCCCGTGAATTCGTAGTTGCTGATTTACTCGCTTCTTTCTATAGCAACATCTCATTCCCGCGATTATTTCCCATGAAAAACATTGTTCAAGGTTTCGAAATTTGGGGACATACAAAATCAATAACTCTTCTTAATCATCCGAAACCGATTCTTCAATGGTCCGAGTGTTGTAGGGATAAAAAAAATTTAATTAAATGTCACTTCTAAAAGAGCTATGATTCTAAAATCCGGATGTAAAAAAAGTCGGTCGGTGGGATTATGTTTTATAGTTATGGTTATTTTTATATCGATTATTTATATCCGCGCTGGAAGTCGACGGTTATTGCAGAAGACCAGGGAGGTAATGCGATTTTTAACCGCGCCGAGTCGGTGGATTATCGCGCGGATCGTTTACAAGAAAAACTTTTTTGAAAATTGAAAGCAAACTTTTTTCTACCCCCCTCACTGTCTTTTTTATTTATCGGGAAAAGGGCATTTGTCGCTCCGGTGATGTGTGATTTTCCATTCGAAGATCCGCACCGATTTATCGAGTGCGATGTAGTAAAAATAAATCGACGGCATAATTCTGTGACTTGCACGGTAGCCAAATTGCTCTCCGACGGAGATTCTTTTATTTATCATCGGATTAAACTAATTCCACGGACTATCTTAGTACTTTCAAATTGTATACCCCCGCGCTTTCTGAAAGAATTCTCATTTCTTTTTTGCGCGCTGCCTAAATAATGCACACGACACAATTCATCGCGAGCCGGAACGACAGTTTTATAAATAGCAAATGTTCCCTTCCATCTGATATATATTTTCACGTCATTTATTCAGCCGAAATCCAGAAAACGGAACGCATCGAATAAATAAAGATTTAAAGTTGAGCACAAGGATGAATAACGAATAGCGCCATCCCGGGGACCGACACATGTTCACTCCTTGTGTTTCGCTTTTATACTTTCCCTCTCCCCCTTGAATTAATAGCTGCAAGAAAATATAATCAAATGCAAAACATCGTCGGTGCGTTTGCCTTCTTTCTGATAATAAAACCTGTCGAAAGCTCATTTTGCTAACTGTAACTTAATCCTCAACGAAACAGTAGCGCAATTCTCGACGGAACACTTGCGCAGCTTGCGAATATTTAATCTCGCAATTTGACGATGATCAGCAGCTGGCTCTGAGAACTGGTTTTGCGTTCGCGCCCCGTTAGAAAATGTAATAACACTTGGGGCCGATATACGTGGGAAATTGGCGTTATTGCGTCGCTCGCTCTGCAGCGCTCTCGTATCTCTCGCGTGCCTCACACACCAGTCACGTTAAAACGAGGCGAAAGAAAAGCAATGTGATATGATTTAGTAATTAATGCAATCGAGGATCGTGCGAGTTACCACGTCCCGCTACGTACCGTTAGGCGCGCGCGTTTCCACGACAAGGAAATTGTGTGCAAGGGCGTGGAAGAGGGGGGGGCAACGCGCAAGTACGATTGCGGTACGATCCGAGAAACGTTTGATCAAACGCGCTCCTCTGAACAACCGTGAGGATTTATTCAATTATACAATCAATTCAGGGGATGAGTCTCTCTTTTATTCTTTTCTCATCCTCTTGGCTGGACGATTATCGAGACGCGCATTTCCATAGAATCATTTCTAGCGCTTCGCACGCTTGGAAATTGAGGTTTCCGCGTTTTGCAACGGGTTTATATTGCGTTCGAAATGTGGGTCAGTGGTATATGAAATAGACGAAACGTACGAGTTACTTAATACATCTCCAACGGTTGAAATTTGAATCCGTTTTGACACAGACTGATTTGAATATTGTACTTTTTCTGTTAAACAAAGAAAAACAAAGAAATTAACGAGAATGTTCGTAGTTTTTGATTAAAATTCGTTAGTATTTTGCGAAATCAATTATCCGGATGGGAGGAAAATGTGGAAACCACAAAACTGATCGTCGACATATTGCAATCATCACTCGAGCATTCTCCCATTCACCTGACCGTAATTAACATAATTGAAAGAATGATTTCATGTGTGGAAACACACCGAAAATCGGCAGATTCTGATGGCAGAGTTCAGCCACTCCCACTGTCCAATAAAATTGCAAGTATAACGATAACAGGTGTGGTTTAATACAAAACAGGACACAGTTGATTTCAAAAATTTTTTGCTGACTCAGAGCTGTTATTTTATACGTCGTGTTTTATTGCCCTCATAATGATTTGTGGCTAATACCTCTCCTCATTTGGCAACTTGTGTAGGAATAGTTAAAAAAAAGTTTTTTTTTTTTTGTAGCCGGAAATGTAGTTTGACAATTTTTCTCAGGGTGGTCCATATATAACTTTTGTGACAAGGACATGTCCCTCCAATGGACAAATTTTAAATAATATACTCTTTCTGAAGAAGACCATGGTTCGGCATGAAAAAAGCCTTTTTTTTTCGACACGGAAGGTACTTAGGGAATTTCAAGGTTGAGCCCGCACCGATGAATAAAATCGACGCCTGAATGTTAAATATTGTGATTTAGCTCGTCAAAACTGTTTCGCCGCGTGACATTAATTTTTTTTTTTTGTTGCTGAACGGTCGTTCAAAAGCTGTTCCGGGGTATAAATCTCAAACAAAAGGTGTGTGCGATAAATAGTGTTTGCCTCGATGATATGAATCGAAAGATATTTAATGATGAGATTTATGTTTCGTTCCGTGAAATTAGATTTTTCCCGTGTTTGATAAATATTTATACTAACGCATTCCGATTGTTTGTTCGTGGGTGGTTGCATGAAAAAAAAACAACACCAATTGTGACCGGCAAAATCTAGAGCAATGATTGATATTTGAAAATCTATTATGAGCTATCATTGGAACAGCAATAAGAATATGGAAAAAAAATTTTTTAGAATTTGTTAAATGGGGGTAGTTGCCTTTGTCTGCAGTTTTCGTATTTTTAAGGCCTTTCTGTTCCCCTACTGACAATTAATATGCCAGTTTACGTAATGATGACAAAAATGTTCGACGGTATGTCTAATAATTAAAATGGTTCAAGTGTTGTGACACAATGTACCATATGATATTGCAAGCTAGAAAAAGATCGCTTTGATGTGCCATCTATTGGAAAGGATGATTGAAATTGTTCGAATTGCTTAAAGATATGCTAACAGTTAATTAACCATTCACGCGTAGAAGCAAACGTTGCCTACAATATTTATGATAAAACATTTGTTTTATCGTTAAAACTAGGTTTTACACGATTGTCAATTAAAGAAGACGAAAAGTTTTGTTTTTGAGGTTAATTACAGAACGGACCTTGTTAGGAATGAAATGGCCAATTATTTTTATTCCATCCCACCTTTTTAAATATTTTCAACGGATCAGATCATTGGATGATTACATATTGAGCGATTAGAAGTAAAATATGTATTTTTTGTATCGATTCCAGTCGAATAAATCAGATTTTATTGGTCCATAACTTCTTGATTCCTAATAAAATTTTCTGACACATCAGTTTGTTTTTCCATCCACTTCCCTTTTGAGTTTATACATCATTTGCAAACAACTTCGAATTACAATAAAACGCGCAATAATTCAAACGCCAGGAATAAAATTTTCCTCCTCTCGCGTAAACGGCCGCATAAATATAAACCCGACGCGGCGCGCAGTGCCACGAGAGATCTCTCGTGTGTATGTAAAACCGAAGGATCGGAGGCAAGACACTGAGCAATTTTCGCACGTAAATTGACACTGTGAAATGTTGGACACAAAGGTTCATTGAGGGGGAGTTACGATTGCCAAGCGTTTGCGTAGGTGCGGACTTCGGTTATGATCGCACCAAAGGAAATTAACAGAGCGCCGCTCAACGTTATTCTCAGAACGACACTTACACTCGGCGGCAAAAATTGCGCGTCGCAGTGAATTGTTATATATTACGAAAAACGACCGCTTGGAAAGTCCAGGAAGGAGGCCTTCTGTAAGAAAAAAAAATAAATAAATACAAGTAGCCTCTAAGAGGCTAATTATCACGAGGAAATAACCGGTGAAATCGGCATGACTGCTGCACGCTCGACAAAGTCGCTTGACAGTCGGCGAAACACTTTGAGCGTCGGCGAGCCGGACACAAGACTAGCACCGGAGCATCGCATTGTTGTTTCGACGAATTCCATAACTGTACATCCGAACGTCATTTCGAGGCCTTGTAACCGGCTCGGACGCCGCAAATACTTCCCGCGCCCGGCTTGATGGTAACTTTATGAGCTGTAAAAGTTGCAAAGCTGATACAAAAATATGTCGAAGCGCCGATTAATAAGCTGTGTTTTATATCCCATTAAAAGATGAACGGATTGAGAAATTAAGAGATAAGAACGAGATTCGACGAGGGTAATGCTTTTTGCCAATTAACTCGGCGGGATGGAATTTATTACGACCGTGCTGCGGGGTTATCAATTGGTTACTTTATTTGTGAAATCGTGGCGCGATGCGAACTGCGCGCCGCACGTGGTTTTTCCTTTTTTACAATATAAAGCGGAGATGATCGAGGTAACATTGTAAAATCGGCGGCCAGAAACGACGCTTTTCTGCATTAAAGTGAAGCCGATCTTTTTTTTTTTGTTTTTTCCATTGTTACATCATGTTTCTGGAATTGGTGGTTTTGCAATAATCATTGCCTTTGTTACAGTTTCTTGCGGAAACCAATTTGTTTTGAGGTGTACATAAATCGAACCTTTTCTTTTTATCAGAAATTGTTCGTAATGAATCTAACTGTTGAATGTATTTTCTAACCGAAACAACTGTAATGTTTTTCTTCAATTGGTTATTTTCAATGAAAAAAAAACAAAAAAAGAGAGCAGAAAAAGTTTCCTTCCTTCAAATGTATTTTCAAATAAATAAAACAGATTTCGAGTAAATAAAATATGAACTCTTCGATGCTACTGTACTTTTTTTTTTTTCAATAAAACTGAATTAGATTCACACACAAAAAGTAAACAATGAAAAATACTGACAATTTTTGTTGCTCCGATTCTGGAAAGAAATGTTGTTCCATCAGATCGTGACTTCCGTGTGATTAACATCGTTTAATTAAAAATAAAATATAATTTCAAGAGTATATTGTATATGGCATCGTCGACCTGGTAGTTGGCCGCCAATTTCCAACTGAACGATAAATTGAGTTTGAAAAACTTAGAGCGGAAGTCGATGCAGCAAGACGTCTTTGAGACAGTAAAAGCGACTCACGGTAATAGCCAACAGCTGGCGTAAAACCGGCACAAGGAGCAAAACAAAGAACGAGTATTAGAAATGTTGCATAGAACGCGTCGCGAAATAAATTTAATAAACTGAATTGATGATCGCATAAACTCAGCGAATCTCTCGTGTTTTACAGATAAGCAGATGAGCCTCGTTTGATACAAACATTGCTGTTACGCGTTGAATGCCGCAGTGATTATTTTCAGGATTCGAAATAAATAAAAACTTGTACTGTTATTAATAATGATTTTTTGATGATTGCTTTTTTTTATAAAGTCATTCAATTAAGTCTGACTTACATCAAGTTCATTTCATGAACTTGTCTAGACGTTGGTGATCGGCTTTTGAGTTAAGAGTTTTACAAAATAGTTCACTTTAAAGTTTTGCTTTATTCAAGACAATGTACTTGCAATCCACAATTTTTTATTTACAATTATCAGAAGCTCACTGTAGTTACAGGCTGTTACTTAATTAAGTCTTAACTTTGTTAAACAATTCGAGAACAGACAGATGCTCCAGTTAACCTGATTTTTCAATGTTCAAATGTTCTTAGGTGACTTAAAATGTTTGAACATTTATACGATTGTTTATCAGTTTGCTAATATGTTTTTTGACATACGTTCTGAATAACATCTTCAAATTGGTTTTAAGAATTGAATTCAATCGCCAATGTCAAAATAAAGTTTTTCAATTTCTAGAATGAACAATTGAAAAGATCTTGAAGAAGAATAAAAAAGAATACAAAGTGACATTCAATTATCAACAAATTCACAGTCCGAATTGTACACAAATATTATATACATTGCGTAAAAAAATTTACAATGTATTTGCCAATTTTATTGGTATTCAAATTTGAAAATGTTGCAGCTGAAATTTAAGTTATTAAAAGTTGTGTGTTTTTGGAATACTCAAAATACGATACTTCGTGCATGTACCAAGCCCTACATCACAAACCTCCCTCGTCAGTGTTATAGAAACGTTACGAATTTTTGAAACTTTGATAATGTTATCGTGATATAACATGACTCGACGAAAGACGATCTGCATCAAGGGGGAATAGCGGAAAAGTAGGCGCCGGGCGTAGAGGGCCGCAGCGAAATGACTGATGGAACGTGCAATTGCAAACCGCTCAAATAGCATAGATTCTGCCTCCATGTAAAATCCGGTCGGGCGTGCTCTGTCGAGGAACGTTTTCTAGCGCAGCTGAACGGTCCGCCTAATCCAGTGCTACGAGTTTTGCTTTGAGAACGAGAGCAGCGATATGGGTTTAAGGAACACGCTTCGAGCGTCTCATATAGCGTCTAATAATTGGAATATAAACGTTCGTCGGCAGAACAAAAGCGCGGTGTTTTCATATCGTGGAATATTTTATTTTTTCCTACGGTATCGAGTGATTATTAAAACACTTGGACTGAATTGTGCATCGATGGTTCTGTTGCGTGCACTTTTTTTGTCTCAACCGTGATACACACCCGACGTGAGCCGATGAATGGCGTCGTTATTTCGATTTTTCTCCAATAAACGCGACCGATTTACGATTGCGCCCGACGAAACTCGGTTCCGAGGACACGTCAGAATTACAGCCCGCGATAAAACAGGCTTTTTTTTCTGACTCCCAAAACCGGGTACGCTGTCCTGGGCGTGACGCGATTGTCACACCTCTTTTAAAACAATTTGTCCCGGAAAATGACATTAGTTCTGTCGAACAATTTCTGGTTGACTATTTTCAATCAAACGTATCAGTCCAAAACAAAAAACCGAGTTGACAAAGAAAAATGTTTGCAACCACTTTCAAGGAGTCTTACAAGATGAGAAAATTGCAATTACACATGCTCGAGAACGTACCGTGGATACGACATTACCAAGAATCTCGATTCGACATAAATCTTTCAGTTTCATCTTATTTATCAGTTCAACATTCCGGCGAGATTTTTCTCATTGGCGGGGGACGAATAGAAAAAACTGTTTCCCATCTCGAGCAGGCCATTAATGAAAGCGAACACTTAATTACAAGTTGGTGATTAACGAAAACGAGAAAAGTAAAGGAGAGCGAATACAAAAAGCCATCGGACGTGTTGACGGTGACGATGAATAGAGGTCGCCGATCGACAAAGAACGTATAATTGGCAGAAATTCGCGTTTCGATACATATTACAGACGCGGCTATTTGTAACATTCGAATGTATATGATATTGTAATATTTTGCTCTCAGAAGCTATCCGTGGCTTTGAAGTTGGAGTGACATTCAAGGTAGTCGATTGCTTGGCGTTATCCGCGAACAACTCGGTCCGGCACGTTTGCATCGAACTGTAAGAAATGGGCGTTTGTGTTTGTAACTGTGTGTGCACCGAGTTGGCTACGTGTTTTAGCCGCATAACGGGCGGGGTCCGTGCTCCGAGTGCATCGGCCTTCTCTCTCGGCTCGCAGCCTTCTCCCTCGCTCCCTCTCGCCACCGTCTCTTTTCCTTTTCCCCGAGTCCTTGGTGTACTGCGACTTGTATAGATGTTTGCGCCACATGACTCTGGTTATCTGAATATCCGTAAGAAAAGACATCCGTCGATAAAGTCCGGCATTCCTCGCGCGCTTAAATTACCACTTAAAAATATGGGCGCTCGCGAATCCATTGAGATAACGATTCTAAACTCATTTGCGTCTGCTAATGTTTACGAGCTCGAGTGTCGTCTTCGTTCCTTTTTTTTTTTTACGTTTTGATTTAAACACGGCCTGCTCGTTTTCCCTCCGGTCTTATTTATGGCACCCGCGCGAGAAATTATTGTTTGTCAAATGTTAAATTATTCGTCCGAAGATGGCCTTTTATACCGGCGCGATGCTAATTTTCGGGGATCCGCACCAATACGCCAGTCCATCCAGCCGATAATCCTGACGTTTATTTATTGCTCGATCGTTATCGCGCCTTGATAACGCCCGGGATTCGCTGGTCCCGAATTTTATGACGCCTGACTTTCCGTCGCCAATTTACATAATAGATTGTGCGCGCCGCGACGATCGTTCACCGCAACCAATGCGTTTCGACCTTATAAATTCGTCGAGTTCGGCTTTTTATGTTCATTACTGAGTCATTACTGCTGACTAGTCGCCGGCTATCTGTGGGAATCCACTTAACCGAATGGCTTTTTAATTTCCAAAAAGTGTTTCGCAAGAGTAGTGCTGATAAATATAAGATAAGGAGGAATTCGTACATTGAAATCCAAGTGATTAATCTGCGGTCATTGTCTTCCATAAATTTCACCAGGGACTCAAATTCCCTCTCGAGGGGATATAACATATAATTTCATTTCGTTCACAGTTGATTGTAAAAATAACGACGGCCGTATTAATCTGAGCATGATTAATTAACAATCGTGAAAATTGCAGTATTTGCACCGGCCAACTCTTTTAAATCAATAACCTATTTTCAATACTTTTTCATGCCGTTCTCACGAGTTCCAATTTTCCATAACGAATTCCTTCTGCGCTCTTCCGTTTTGTGCGGTCGGAATCGCTGTTTACACAATTAACACCAGCCCCGGTGGCATAAGTGTTAAGTTAGCAAACTCATCCAGCAGCCATCTGACACAACACGCCTCGATTATTATTATCCTTTCGAATTTTTCGATTGTATACCAAAAACAGGCATTGTTGTTGACTCAGGAGTGGTTCCTTGTTGACATAACAAAGTCTTGTTTGAACTGAGCTGGTACTCAAGCTGATGCCCAAGGAGGTGATCTGAAAAAAATAAATTATTTACTTAAGGACAAATTAGATGGTATCACCTTTTTCCGATCTAACCAATGAAACAAGTTTCAAAGAAAAGTACAAAAAAAAAATGTTTGATCAAGAAAAATAAAATGAACATTATCATACACCACTTGGAAATGGATCAAACGGAAATTGAAACGGGAATAGAAAACGATATAATCGGAGGCTAGAAAATTTGCCAGGTAAAAAAAGCGCGAACAACACGATATTCGCGATATTTGAATGGTTGTTTTCGTTCCGCGTGCGCGTGTTTATGTTGCGGGTCCGTTTTCATGCCGATGGTTTGCGGCCGAGCCGACAAGTCGGGCGGGGCTCGCGTTATCCATCCACCTCAGGGCCGCTCACTGCTACCCATTCTCCGCTCGGCTTCTCTCTCAGAAAAGACGCTTGGAATCCAAGTGAGAGCGAGAAGACCGATCAAACTGCACGCAGGAGAAAGACGGAAACAGGCGGCCGGGTCGCTTGACTATTAACCTCCACGGAGGCGCGGGCATTTTCAGTTTTTCAGTGGAACAATTCTCGCGCTCTCGAATGCGCTCGTCCCACTGCCGCGTGACTCTCGATAATCTTGTCATGCGTTTTTTCCATCGCTCGCTCTCTCTCTCTTCTTTTCTTTTCGGCCGGATAACTGTTCCCGCCCGTCGCATAGAGGCCTCGCTATTCTGATTGACCTACATTATTTCTAATATGTAAACGTTATCATTTCAGAGTAATTTTCTCGAATAAACGTTCTAACAGTAACGGGTTGCATGTACGGGGCGTAACTAGGGCCCTGAGATTAGTGAAACTGTTACACACGGATTTTTAGAATAGTGTATTCGAAGAAAGTGCGCAACTGCCGTGAATTATTTAATTCGGGTCCACATTTTACATCGTCCGGGTTGAGGCCGGCCGATTGAAAACCACTGCGGTCGCGCCAGTCGTTAATTGAAATGTGCGGCGGATAAATATTGGACGACGAGTTTCCGCTTATTTGCCGTGTCACTATGTAATTGCCTGTTTTACTTATCTGTAATCGAAATTGGGAAAATTTCGATTCGATTTGTCAAACCCGTGTTTCCGTCTTTTAATTTTGCAAAGCCAATTTTTTCTTTCAAATTTCGAATCGCATCAAATTATATACTTCTTGTCCCCTTGAACTAGATAAATTAGCATGAGTGCGTCGGTGGGAGAGAATATTTTTTTCTCACCATCCTCTCTATCGTAATGCTCCATAACCTATAACATTAAACCGAGTACTATAATCTGACTTTCAAATGCGAGCACATTAACCGCAATAAATATCGGATCCCCTTTTGCGCGCGACCCCACCTTAACAACACATAAACAGAATAAAAATTTTTTGTCCGAACCAAATCCAAGTTGGCATATGCCCGCTTGTGAACTGCCTTTTGGGTCATTCAAAATAGCGCAAAACGTTTCTTACGACCGCTTTGATCGGTATCGTTGCCCTTCAAATCGCACAGGCACTCAAACGCAGGAACTTTGATATAATTTAATGTGCACCGGAGTACTTTTAATTGCATGCCTTTTAGGCATCCGATCGACGACTGGAGTGCAACACAGTGAGACGGCATTCACCGTTTGTTCGCGCACTTTTATTCAAACGACTGCTCTATTATGCTCACAAAATGGACATTTTAAAGACGCCAATGGATTTCCTAATTAGACTATTGAAACGTTACTTCTCCGGAATAACGAACTCTTCTGACGTGCAGTTGGCAAACCACGCGTGTGGACAAGCTCCGTACCGACGAGTCGAACTGATGTAAGCGTATATACTTTTGATGAGACTGCTCGGTATACGCGTATACACTTAATTGCTAGTTAATTGCTCCAATCGCAGTTCATTCGCTTATCAATTATGCTGAGAAACGGCATCGTTATCCCATCTAGGAAGTAAAACGAACGCATACGTCTTCATTATTATGATGAGAATCAACAAATCATCTGTCATAGATCTCGGCGTTTGACGTTTATTGTCGCATTAATAACGAGCATTTTTGTCAAAAGGATCGATGAAATTAACAAAGGCTTTGACAATTGGAAAATCAAATTAGAAATCTAAAGTTTGAAATCTGGTCACTTCATCTGGACAGATAATCGATATTGAAGTAATAAAATAATGATTCGTATAAAAAATGTGCATTCGGAATTGTCCTGCGACAAAACTGAAGACGAAATCGTTAAAATTGAATTCGATTCGGAAATACCTGAATTATTTCTGTGACTTTGGTTAATAGTCGGTTCCTTTTATATTTTTAAATTATATCGGATCGAACTGTTCGACTTTTAATTTTAAAATTGTTACTATCGTTTCATAAACTTGAATAATTTCGTGATGTAATGATGTGATCAATAAAATATCTTGATCATCCTAAGGTTGATATGCATCACGATTTGTTTCACGTAAGAGAAGCTTGAGTTATGGGTCCAAATTATATGCAGTTGCAATTTACGGTCCCAGGCGAAGCCATAGCCCTGGACGGTTGCTCAGCCTCTCTGTCAAAGTGTTTTGTTGTCGCTGTAATTAGTTCGCTAATAGTCCTTTTACACGCGGGCTCTCAAAGTTTCGTGTGCAGTGCGATTCATCGTTTAAGCTTGATACGCTACTACGACGCATCTTGACATGCCACTATAACTGAAAATATATTGAGTGGAAGAACTTCTATTTAATAAAAAAAAAAAAAAAAATAATAATAATAAAACGGCCATGTCGATCCAATTATTTTTGACGAAGAGAAACGATTTTTGATTCTTGAATGGTCTAATTGTACGCGTAACATATTTTTTTATTTGTATTTTAATAAATTGTTTGTCGATTGATACAAACCTGTGTGGAAAGTGAGATTGCAAACACACCAAACGAATCTGATACAGTTAAACGACACCGAGGAGCAGCTCTCCGGCGTGTAACACTTAATTGCAGCGGGGCATTTTTTTCAAGTGCTAACCGCAATCCAACGTATCTAATTTCATTAAGCCACAGAGAAAGAGAAAGAGAGAAAGAGAAAGAGCAACCAGTTAATCTAGTTCGTGTAATCAATTTTGACATTTCGGCCGTCTCTCAGTGGCAAAAGGTTAATCGCTGTTAAATCCATTTACCATTTCCCACTTTTCCTGGAAATTTCTCAGCAGTCATTAATTGCGCGGTGCCGTTCGAATCGATCTTTTCAGCGAATCGATACGCATCGACGGAGTCCGCTTCATTAATATTCGCACGCTGTATTAGAAGGATGCAAGAGGCTCGACAAAACGAGACCGAAAATTGTGCCACGGGCCTGTCGTCATCAGTCGTCGCTTAATAGGCCAAACTACGTTTTAAGCAGCGTTAAAATAATTTCAGCAACGATAGCCATCTCTCTCTATGCTCGTTTGGACTCAAATTCGAGACGCAAAGTTTGTGATACAATATCGCACTTTGATGACGATTGGAACGCTGCCAAAAGCCGGACAACTGCCTTAATTTGTGCGATACAACGTTTCTGCCGGGTCCGGCTCCTAACAAGATTTGCTCTGCGATTCAACAAAACGCCGATCGCGTTATCTACCAACTCCATCTAAATATTCTGCATGGTAGTTTCCTGTGCGTATTTAGCGTCGAGCCCCCTTCTCCTTTCCCGCTTAAAATGTGATGAATATCGCTCCTTTTTGATTGCTCTTCGCCGCTTTTTGTTTCGCTTGAAATAAGAAAAACAGCCAATATTTCGAGTTCAGTTGATTGAAAGAAAAAAAATGTTAAGATTAATAATCCAGCTAAGCAAAATGCGAAAAAAGATTTCTAATAATACAAATCGAATAAAAAGTAGAAATTCCATCAATGTGTTTATCTCATCTAATGGAATTTTTCGACTTTCGAGTAGATTCGGTTTGTCAACAAGATCACACTCATTCAGACTACCGGGATAGACACAACATTGCGAAAATAGAGCCGGGTGAAAATATAGCGACTATTTTTAGATCTGATCAGACCTTTTCTCTGTCAGAGAAACACAGAACCAACAAAGGAAAAAAAATGCGAGCGCCCCAGACGAAATGAAAAGGGCGTAAAGAGAATCGCGGCAGATGAAACGACTCGTTTTTGCGTATTAGCTCGGCAGTGCAAACGGCCGAGGTTTGTTCTTTACGCAAATTGCACGCGCTTCCTTGGACGTTATCAGAGAGAGCGCTCGGCAATTTCACGCGCCCGACAAACCGGCGCTATCGCTCTGCCCTTCGGTCCATTCTTCACGAGCGTAAAATTCCGTAGGACATTGCCTGTGGGGCCTCTCTCTCTCTCCGTTCCACGCACTCCATATGCAAGCTTTAAAGTTGGTTTGTCATAAACTGGGGTAACTCGGTGCTTGCCGGGTGATTCTGCAGGCGGCCAGATAGTTTGCCAGGTGCTTTGCATGTTGGCGTTAGCGATAAGCGTCGTCGCTCGCCCTACAGTAAACCGCGCTTGTGTCTGACAAGGGATATTAACCCTATCAGATTTTATTTATTAATAAACCCGCTTTGACCCAGTCAAGCCCAACTTTCACTGGCTCAGTTTTGTATGAGCCGCGCCCTTCCGTAATACTTGACGCAAAATGTTTTGACGATGGGTCGCTTTCATGCTGCCCTTTCTCAAAGGGTTATTAATGGCTGTTTGAAACATCCCGGCTGGTGTTTATTTTATTGACGGCATAAACATCACCGGTCCGATGTATCTTGTCCCGAAAATATATACCTGTTCGCTTTCGATTGTTAAGTCAACTCTCGTATATATGTTCTTTCTTTAACAAATTTTTGTCCCCGATTTATTGGCTTCTGGATGAGAGACTTCCGGCACAGAGAGAGAGAGAGAATATTCAAATGTTTCGAGCGAGATTGCATTTGACGTCGCGCAACAAGCTCAAAATCAAGTCTCAACTTCTAACCGAGATTTGAATTTTCTAATCAAAACACACTGCTTAGGACGTCTATTACGATAATGAATCATTCATTTCTGCGAGTGAAGTGGTTTCGTGTCGTCACACTTTGGATTTGGACGTAGTTGTCACATTGCCTCCTTAATTAAATCAGCGCATATAAATACCGTGCGCTAGTTACGTCATTCGTAACGTCTCAAAGGCGACGTTATTTGTGCACGCCACACACTCGAAAATGAGTGAGTAATTTCGTGGCATTCGAAACATTGTATGACTTCCGTGTGTCAGGGGGGAAAAAGGAAGCGAGATTTACTATCGCACGCTTGCAACAAAGTTCGCGCTACTGTTTATATACGTGTCACCGTCTTCAGACTGCCGACGATCGTTGGGTCAACTATAATAATCGACGAGTGTGATTAATAAATTCGTAGTAGTATTATAGACAGCTGCTGATTCTCGTATACATCGACTGAATAAATTATATAGTTTTTTTTTTTTTTCAATATTGTCTCTCTTCGATAAAACGTTCAGACTACAGACGCCATAATTATGTGGTTGTCTTTGTTTCACAATAATCATATTGATAAGTATATACGTACATGTTTCAACCAGGGAATATAATTTCACGATACAATATGAAAATGAGAGTTCAATCGATCGCAGAAACGCAAAGTTTCTATAGATAATAATGGCGGAACGAGGTTATTCCGATTATAGTAATTTTTGAATCAGGATTGACGCAAATTTAAATAATTTAAATGGCGCGCGCGGACTTAACGCTTTTATTGCCGATGATTTTCGTTCACACTTTCGTATCAATTAAGCGTCAAAGAGGCGAGGAGGTGGGGTGGAGGGTGGTGATGAATCGTAAAGTTGATCGCTCGGATAGCGGTAAAAATGTTTTCATAATTAACGTTCGATAAAAAGCGACGCGGTTTTGCAAAAAGGCCGCGGACAAAGTGGACGATTTGTACACGCCGTGAATGAATAACGAAAGGAAAAAAAAAAGTTACGAATCACGGCCGCGAAAGAAGACATGAATTGAATGAAGCAACAATAACTGTTTTCAATCGTGTCATCAATTTTTTTTTCTCCCTTTCATTTCCAGGCGTTAATGATGCAGTGGAATCGTATAGCCCGAGGTACTCGTGTCGAACACGTTATACACTTTCCGTCGCAACGAATACGGGCGCTCGCCTCTAACGTAGCGTAAAGCGTTTCACGCACGTTCTTGCATTCGCTTTGCCATATGTCGGTCTCAGGCGCACACGCTCTCTCAAGAATACCTACGCACAGATGAGGCGTTTTTGTCACATCGGTCTGTCTTGACACACAGGGGAAAAAATCCACCAGGCGAAAGGGCTCACTTCTCTCTCTCTCTCTCTTTTTTTTTTTGCGCCGAGCATACGCCCACCGTTTTTTCTCATCCGTTCGCTCCTTCACGTCCAATTGACGTGCCGCGTGAAAAGGAAGATGCATCGGGTGTTACAAGATTGCTTAAACTGAGGTTCAAAGTGCTTTTACAAGTATTAGCATTTGAAACGATCGGTGCCGTCTGCCGTTTTGTAACCTGAAACAAGTTCCTTTTTTTTACAGTTGCGGTTTGATATACGTTTCAAAGTAACAAAAGATTTTTTTTTTTTTTTTTATGAAAAGATGAAAGAAAATCTTGAACGAGTTTTTCTGATTTCACATTTGAAGACTTTTCACACAGCTCTTGTTTGATACAAATTCAAATGGAAAATAATCATGACAAATAATGTGGCACTGACGGGGGTACACACTTTTCTTGAATGTTGAATTTGTATAATTGGCTGAAAAATTTGTTTGTCGGGTGAGACGCGAACAATAAAGTCGGGTTTCCATTATGTAAATACAAAAGCTAAAGTGGTAAAGATTATTGATGATGAGGTTAAGCCAGGAAAATTAAGATCGCACGATAGCGTTCCTTTTTTTAACTGGATATCATGTGAAAAAAAGGGGGAATGGATTATGTAAATAAGATGAGTTTATCGAATTACGCTGGACGGGCGAAATTCGTTCTACGTTTGGGTAAACTGGAACAGCTGTTGGAATTAATTAGGCAACTACGAAGATTGATCGTCACTTATTTTTTTTTTTTTATCAATGGCATAATGCGATCGTGTAACGTAATCACACGTGACTCACATTGGGTCTACGGAATGCACGGGTGTCATTCATCCGAACGAAAGTTGACCCCTGTTGAAAAATGTAAACTCGTTTTGAGAATATTTCCACACGTATAGTTGCGTCAATGCGCTTTGTGTGCAGAATCTTTTTTTTTCCTCGCTGCTTCCAACTCGTTCATTGAATTTTTACATTTATTTTCGCACGACTAGACGTCCCACTTTATCGTTATGCGTTTAACACTAAAATGATAAAGCCCAACTTGCACGGCGAATAACTATTTTTTGTTTTAAATAACGTTTTGATGTTTTTTCATACAATGAGTATAAGTTCGCAATTTTTATTGTAAAATGTTTCATTTTTTCGTCGATTTTTGAAACTTATTTTTTTCAATTGTACGTCTGTCGATGACCATTCAAAAAACAAATGCACAGCAACAATTGAGGTTACAATAGGGGGAAAAAAATAACCAATGGAATTTGTAAAATAAATGGTGCGCTACTGGCAAATATGTTGCCGGCGATGATTGAAAAGAAAAATAGACAATTCCCGGTGCATTTCAATTGTAATACACAAGCTCACGGAAATTGTATGTCAAATAACGAGCGCGTGAGTTCGAAGTGGTGTTTGTTAATGTAAACAACTCTCGAATGATCATTGTTCCGTATGAAAATGTCCGAAGAACTTTTGCTCATGCGTGCGTAATGTTATTCGGCGTGCATTTATTTCATAAACACAATGATTTTCAGCAAATTGTTCGCATCGAAATTGCGCCGCTGTAATAACCGTTCGGGATTGTTGCGAAGAGCAGTTTCCGCTTTGTTCGAAATGTTACGATGCAATTTGCCCAAATACACTTATGAAATTAGTTGCGAGCGGCTATTTGTTTCCGAAATGTGAACGTTGAAATGACGAAATAAGCATGGCTGTCAAAATTTTGCCCAGAAAACGAAATTCGCGCGACGTACACTGGAAAAGTTTTTTCTCTTCTCCCCAACATAAACTGTGTCTTTATATAACTGTAGTTTTTGAAATTGATGATAATTAGTTGCAACAAGGCGTAATGAATGGCGAATGAAAATGTTTTCTCATTTGCAAGAAAACTCCGACTTTGAATGGATGACAAAGACAATGACTTGTTACCGAATGCGACTATCAGGTACACAATTAATAATTAATTCAGTACCGTGTACAAGTGATAATTATCGTTATTTAATTGGATAATTATACTGAAATATATTCAATATTATACTTACGAACTATACAGTTAGTTCATTTAATTACACACTTAACCGACGAATTATAATTCGTGAACTGCATACAAAGAAGTTTTTTTCCGGCAGGTGAAACAGTGAAAAACTAGCGTCTTACATTATGTATTATTCAATTATCGTAACTAGTTAGACACCACGGAGTGCGTACAATCTTTCAAACAACTCGAACGAGACCAAAAATTTTACTGCAACTTCCTTCGCAGTGTAATTCCAATTTTTGTTTAATCATGATAATTTATTAATTACAAAAATGAAACTAAAAACTTTCACAAGTACAAAGTGTAGATTAAAAATGATAGAAGGTTGTTCTTTTTGTTCTCGAAAATAATAATTGAATAGCTTTTTCGTCCAGTCTGCACTTTTGAAGTTGATAGCTTTCTAAAATTCGCAACCTCTTTTCCTCGGTCAATTTGCCGGCGCTGCACATTTAAGCGCGCCGCAAAGTGTAAAGGAGTGCGTTCGCGCGCGGTACATTTGTATTATAAATGCGCGTTGTTTTTGGCGCTGAGGCAATTTCGGGACCACCCGATGCTGCTTTGAAGAGGAAACGCTTTCTTTGAACTGTTCCTAAGTGCTGTTGCAGATAAGAGACACGTCAGCGTGTGGGACACACGACTCAATCTCAAGCGGAGCGCGACGTTTCGCATATGTGGCGTAACAGCCTCTCTCGATGAAAAACGCCGTCCGAATAATATCCTTCCCGAAAGGATTTCGCATTCACGCACATCTGCCATTATGCAGAGCGTTTCTGTGAAAAGTTTTCGAAAGCGATGACTTGAATTGCAACCGCACTGTTGCTGATCCCGCCGAAATTCGACCGCGAGATCAAATTTTCTGATGCACTTGCCTTCCAGCGTATGAATCGCAATCAAAATAATTAGATCTGTTTCGCTTTCCGCGAACACCAATTGCTTGGAAGCCGATTTATATGCGAACATTGTTCAATTAACTGCTACGTCTGCAAAATATTTTTGCTTCGCTCGAGTTATTGCTCGCATCGTAATTAAACACAATGAGAAAAGAGTTGGGTTTATGAATGAGAGACTTGGAGTAGACTCGCGGTTTGCAACTGTTATAATTTGTATAAGATTGCTAATGGAAGCTGTTTATTATTTTTTTTTTGTCAATTTTGAAATTGCAAGTTCATTTCGAGAAGCTTAAAAATTATCTTTTAAAATTAAAATCAAAGTTGAATGTACTATGATACTTCCGTTGGAGTACACAATTAGAACATCGATTAGCTTAATTTGTATGCTGTAAATCTGTTGCAAAAAGACATCGCTCGTAATGAATTTCCACTCCTATCTTGAGACGAAGCTAATAAACGTATAATTAAAAGACTTAATGGCACATCCAGTCGATCCAGCGGTGTGTAGTGACACAAATCTATTTTTAACTACAAACCCAACTGCGTCAGAAACTTCGATTCGCCGTACGATCATATTACAGTTACAGCGCGGATCAATCAATATCAAAAATCTATTAAGTCTGCGTATTAGAATTTCATTTTCTTTACCGTGTAATTTTCGAGACGTCTCACTGTCAATTAATATTGATACGACAGCTGTGAAAAGTTCGACAGTGTATTGTTATGTCTACAAATACGATACAGCGCAACGAATTTTTGTAAGAAGAAATATTAGTCAGATTTTAATATAACTACTGACATATTTTCAATTGTCTCAACAGTTTACGATTGTAATTTGTTTAAAAAATAATTAATCCATCGTTCACTTTTACATCCGAGCGGGTTTTTAATAGTACTGTTTTTTTTTTTTAATCAAACGAAGAATATCAAATGATTGAAATGATCGTTTTTCGAGGTTTCAAAACGGAAATATAATTCATTCACCAAGTTGACACGAAAACACATAAATAAGCATTGAACTTGATCCAAGCAAATGGTCACTGACAACTTTTTGTCACGGTAAATTTCAAACTAATCCAGCAGTACAACAATATCATGTGCCAGCGAGGACGCTTTACGCCTGTCGTTAAAAATAAATCAAGTCACATTAACACTTCTGTTCGTACCCGATATTTGTTTGGCCGTCATTACGTCGATCGTGGATGCCCGAGGGGGAGGATGCACCATCTGGCGGCTGAGGTACGAGGGGCGCATCACGACCGCACAGTTTATATCTGCATTCTTTTCTTATTCAGATGTGGTAACGCAGCAAATGATATATCGCCGCCACGAACCGAGCCGAAATGACCGAAGGGAAGCGTGCGCCCGGACAAATCGAGCGTGGCGCAAACGACTGCTAAACGCAGGGGCGACTTTCGGCAGGGCCTATTTCGAATTCATAAACCGTATCGGGGGAGGGCAGTTATAGGGGGGCGCACGTCTCGTCATTCTCGCGGGGAGATCGTGCGGTTGCGGTATTACTATCTCCGACGAATAATGAGCGGGCCAACGCATCCGCACTTGTGCGAACGAGCTGTTAAATGGCGGTATTGCGTTCCGCGCACGTTCTTATCCGGAGCCACATGGCGCGCCGTGTGCACAAGAACCCAAACATCATTCATTTTATACGTGATCCGGCCCGGACCATAAACTCCAAATGTTCCGTCATTGTCACCGGGACCCATTACACTTTCCGCCTGCGGTTTGTTCTTCCAGGTGTTGAGTCCTGGTAAACAGGGGGAAGATATCATTTGCGGGTGGGTACGGTGATAGGGTCCACGTTTTAGGAAACGCGTGCATCGGATTGGGCAATAAGTTTCATAAATTGAGTGGTTATTAAGCCTCGTGACAAAGTGCACGGTCATTTGCGGTATCACAATTCACTGCCACGGAACAGAGTGACGGACGAGAGGTTAATTTTTTTTTTCCTCCATTAGAAGTTATCATTAATCAAAATTTTTTAATTCAAATATTTTCAATGTCCATGAAAACGTAAGATTTGATTGAACTTGAGTTTCATTTTGTTCAAAAACCGATAATTTGTTTTTTTTTCAAATAAGAGTCTACTTGAATTTAATTAACATTGCCACTCGCCTCAAAATTGGCGAAACATAATTAATTCTAACTGTAACGTCAAAGTCATTAAGATTTAGGTTTCCTTATAGACCAAAATTTAATCAAATTAATTAAACAAAATTACGCTCAAACAAATGCCGCAACTCAGCGGGAATTATATAATACGACCCGAAAAATTGTAAAGTTCAATTGTAAAGTGAAGAGAAAAATAAACGAATGGAATATCTAATGCATTATTTTGAAGCAGACTTACTTTTGAATTGAAACGTTGTGTAAACAAGCAAACCATGTCATATAATTCTGCAAAACCGAGACAGTCGGCCTAAGGAGCTCTTGACTCGTGTCGCGAATTGTTCGAGCCGCTCGATAGCGCGGTGAAAAATTAGTTTGGCCAAGCTCTTAAATACATCACTGTCAATTACGCATCCGGAAAAATTACAACGTGTCCTCTCTCGCAAACAAGAACATCAGGCGTACGTGCGCGCCCGCGTTTTTGTCGGCTAATTGGCAGCTGGAATTACTCTTTCATTTAGCGCGCTTTGTTTCACGGATAAAAGTAAAGAACGAGGGAAACAAAAATTCGGCTAATTAATAAATGCCGCGCGCAAACACGAGCAAGCCTACAAGCCGCCGTCTAATACCAGAACAAACCTCCAGAGTACTTGGCATTGTCCCACTTTCCCATTTCTCTGACCTTTCCAACATCATTCTTAGGTCCCGCTGTGATCTGTGTGCCGTGAAACAAACGAAAAAGCGGAAACGTTGAGTGTGCGACGCAAAACAACTTTCAATGACTTTGTCGTCATTCTTTTTTTTTTTTTTGAGTTGAGCACGAGTCACATTTTTTATTGCTCTCTGAAAAATAGAAATAGAGAGAGAAAGAACTGCTGAATGTCTTCCATGAGATACTGGCTGGATTTCCCAATTAATATTTCCGCTGAAAGCATTCTTCTAACAGTAAACCCGAGCGTTTTGAAATCCGAACAATTTCTGTTACGGTCTTAGGAATTTCTTGATCGCATGAATGACGGTCTATTAAGTTTTTTACCTAATTATGTGTTTTGATGTTGGTGCATCGAACGGTTGAACGACCCTTTGACAATATCTCTACATTATATTGTTCGTGCTAAATCAGTCTATATTTATTGTGTTATAAATATGCGGCGGAAAAAAAATAAAAAAAGAAAGCTTGTTTAATTTTATCTGTAACTAGGATAATGATTCTTTTAATCTAATCACAGTTCATTGTAATCAAGAACGGTAGATCCTATTGCAAATATAAATTATAGAAAATACGGTTGAAGCGCGATTAACGGGTCGTTAAAATAGCGACACGGGTCGTATAATGAAATCTAGATTTACAATTATTGTTCGGACGCAAAAACAACCGATCGTTTTGCTCGTCGCTTTGTCCAACGCTTTATTACGTTTTCTCGAGCAAATTAACGACTGCATGGATGTATGAATAAATAATTTCATACATTTTTTCATAGTTGATAGATTTCTCTCTGAAAACTACAACTTAAAAGAAACTAATGAAAATATAAATTGTGCACTTCCTGTAAAATGTCGCAAGTGGCCACACATCCAGCTGAAAACTGATAGGAACAATTCCCACACCGGTTTTCTTATAATTGTCAACAATTAAACAGAAAAAAAACAATCGCGTCTCTATTATCGTCCAATCATAAAAATTGCACTTTCTCTCTAAATTAATTGTAGATCAAGGCGATGAAACAAGAGCAAAATCCCGCAGCTTTTGGAAAAAAAACCATCAATTTGCACCGTGATACTTTCACCTTATAAGAGAGCAGAAATTACAATATAAGTTGTGAAGGGAACAATGGCGCGGTACATAAAACTGTCAATAAACCGGTGCGAATGCACCTTACATTTCGCAGCCTTGGAAATCACTGTAGCGGATAATTAGTGAAAGTTCGCAGCGATCGATGAAGGTGCGCGTTAGATATTAATTAGCGCGACGTGCGGGACACCGCACGACTTTTTTACGCGCCATTTATCGGCGCGAGTTGTGCGTGAAAGTTGTGAGCCTATAATGACTGTATTACATACTGACGCGAGTGACGCAATCTCTGACGCTTTCGCGCGACTCTGACCCCTGCCATAATTTTTAATTATCCGGCGAAAAGACACTACTTGAAACTCGTGCATCAGCGTCAAACAGCGCCAAGGAACCGGTTAATATTGTAATAACCGTCCAAATAACTCTCCGGGTGAAACAAAAAATGCGTCATTATCTTACAGTTCTGAGCAATAAAATTGCACCGAAAGTTTCACGCCGGACACCAAGCAGATAGTTATACGTGCAATTTACGAGACCGCAAAAAAAACGGCAAAAAAACGACTTGTCCAAAGTGCGAGAAGTGTCACGAACAAAATCTTTCCCTCTAAAGAAAGTCAGTGACACCTCTGAAGTTGGTTGCGGACAGATTGTTGCAGACTTCATATGTTTTTTTAAACATTTGGAACAAAAAAGACGATGTAATTTATTTTCAATTAACAGGCAAAAGTATAACTTGAGTATATAATAAATAAAGGACGTAAAATATTTTAGGTATGACATAATTCATGTGAAATCTCCAAATTTATACAACAACAAATTGAATTACGAAAATGTAACTTTGTTGATGTTGACTTGTCGTCAATATTTCACTTTTATTTCGTTTTATTTCGTTCACTAAAAATGACAAACAGTAACCCATACGATACAATCGTTCGATGTAAACAGATAATTCGAAGCACGACTTTATTTCTTTTCCTGAACAAAACAGTTTTACTAATCAATTGAATAGATAGTGAATAGTGACACACGAATGTCACATAATTATAACTCTGGAAATCAATTTCTACTAATAGGGTCGCGGTCAACATAATTTGCATTTGTTGTGCCAGCTGACCAGAAAACGATTAAACTCGACTCTAACTAGAATAATAAAAGAAAATCATGCGAGAAATCATGCCAAAAATATATATGTGATCAGTTTTCCAATTCAGTAAGAGCATTTATGACATATAAGGTAATAAGTATGAATTTATTCAATACAATTTTGACTTAGTCTTTTAATTTGTTTATTTCAATCTTTTCTTTCAATTTCAACTTTAAAAATCAATTTTAATTCTTTAAAAATAGAAAATTCAATTACCTCAACAGCTACCAATCGATGTCTTGCAAAAGTGTCCATTTTCTGCAAAGTTATTAAAGTGCGTGCAAAGCAAGCTTTCATCTCTGTATTATGAAAAGATGCAAGAAATAAAGGAACAGGAGAGAGGGAAGATCATGATTATGAAATCGCAATTGGTTTCACTTTTGCCATCGTTTTGATATTGAAAGCGATGGCGAATTATTATTAGCAGTGGCAAACAGCAGTCCGGAATCTAATCAATGGCTCGCTTAATCAAACGCCGGGCGCTCGCAGTCATCGCTGAGAAAAGCTGCTGCATTGCGATCATCATCCGCACGTCTCTCGTTAACTTTGTGCTCTCTCGCCGCCGCCACTTTGCGCGATATATTAATTTTCTTAGAAAAATGACTTAACCGTAATGACGTTCGTGTGAAAATATGATACGCTGGGAAAAATGGTAGCCGCGATCAGCTGGCGAGCAAAAATGCGATACTATAAAGTGCTAATTTTTTTATCTCAAGAGAACATTTTGTTAAGTGTGCGCAAAGATTCAAGTCAATAGAGTTCAAGGAGGTTTTTTGTCTCCTTTGCGAAGAAAAATAATATTGACTGTTGCGGCGTGGTTGTAAGAAATTATTCCAGTTAGTTTGGGGAAAAAGTTTATGGCCGGAGTCACATTTCAACTTTTTAGCTTCCAACTTCGGTATCAAATGCCGACCCGCATGCTTCAAATCTATGGCTCATGTCAGCAATATATCTCAATCTAATTAAGACAATTTGCCAAATTTCGCAGATTGATGTTTTTTTGAATTTTGTTATAAATTAAATCCATGAATTATTTCGTAATCAAACACGCGCTATATATAGTTGTGACTGCTTTTTACATGGCAATATTTATTTATTACAAAAAATATATCTCGGATGAAACAATTAAAGTATACCAGACGAATGATGGTTTATATTGGCGAGAGGTTAAAAAGGGAAATATTTTTCTACAGTTTACATGAAAGAGTTGATTTTCAAATTAAAATGCAGATTTTGCGGTGCATCAGCTTCACATAAAAAGTGATATAAATAATTCAAGAGATATGCAAAATAATTTATTTTTGAATAATGACACACTTTCATCCGTGATAAATTTTTTGAATAGGCCTATGTGCTCGAAATTTTCCTATAATTGCGCCAGTGTACACGAATTATTTTCAGTTCTTTTTTGCCTCTCTCATTACAATTTTTTTATTCATATTCGTACGAAATACAATGGAAAAAAATATATTCACGAGAGCAGTGCAATAAAATTACATTCATTAAAAACATAAATCATTTTTTTCAGTTTTAATTATACAAAAGAAAATTACACTAATTCATCGCGCCATAAGAGTCATTCAACTGTATTCAACAGAAATGAGATTTCAATAATTAAATAAAGTTATTAATATCAAAAGTACGGCGAGCCGCGGGGTCGTAAAACGAATTATTCTCATCACTTTGCAGATGCTTATTCTACCTCCTCAACGAAATTTATCGTCGGCTTTCAAAAAATTTTAATTAATTTGAATTGATGAAAATTGTCTTCAACCTTGACACATTGCCGTGTGAGACACGAGAAACGCCCGTGACAGGCGCGAAACGATCGTAATGTTCAAATTTATAGCGCAGGTGAAAATCATATGCGGCTTTTTTCGCCATAAGGCGGTGTACGTTCCAACATATATCGTTATGTATATTCGAGAATAAACAAAACGAAAAAAAAAGAAGCAATGCCACAGGATCGCCTTGTACCAAAACGATCGACACTTATAATTAAAACGTACGAACTGAATACCTTTATATGCAAACGACATTAATTGGTGTTTCAACCGACAATGTCATTTTTTGTTCAATCGTACACATTTTTGATTAAGGGTGTAAATAAAAAAGCGCCGCCCCTCTAATTATCTCCTTGTTATCTTGTGCGGAAACTCTGCAACTCATTACAAATTATACGCAAGAGAGAGAGAGAGAGAGAGAGAGAGAGAGAGAGAGAGAGAGAGTGATAGAGGACTTATTTTTTGTCCAAGCCGTAAGTGCCAAATTGATGTCCCCAATTTATCATTATCCGTTTATGCGATGTGTCGTAACCGCGTTTTTACATCACCCCTTTACGTAACGGCTGATACAATTATGACAAAGTTTACACATGCACACACGCGACATTACGCAAATTTTCTCCAAACCGATACAGTTTCGACCGCAGCGAGAGATGAAAGTTTTTACCCGGACACTCTCTCGCGCCGTTTTTGATCAACAAAACCGGTCGTTCGAAAGTCATAAATGCCACTTTATTTGCGCTCGCGTAACATTAATAAGTCCTTTCAACGAGATATCATTTTTTTTTTAATCATGTGGGCACGAAAGCCAGCGCTCCGCGACTAAATGAATATCCCCGGCTGTGAGCAAGTTGCGAGCAAGTGTCCCATTATTTTGCCGCGATATTCTACGACATTTCTATTTAGCGGCTGCGCGCTGTGTTCTGTAATGAAAAAGTATATATCCTGTTATGAAAAATATTTAATAATTTCCTTGCTACAGAGAGATGGCTCGGGATTGCGGCGTTGGCACAATACACGTAATAAAGTATAAAATGAGGATTTATCTCGAACGCGAAATTCTTGTTACAGAGCGCAGTACAGAAGTACTTTGTAGCACTGATCTTCATTAATCCTTTTATACACGCTGCTGAACAATGCGAGCGCATTGTGTACGCCAGTCATTAAGGCATGGGGACATGTTAAGCCGTTACATAAGGAAGTACACGTGTTCACATGAACATTAAATATTTCTCCTATTCAACGAAATTGGAGCGCTCCTACGAAGTTCGAGGGTGCGTGTTCAATGTGCAAGCACGCTCTCCAACGGCTGAGCACGATCAAAAATGCATATGTAAAACATGTTTCCGGTTGTTTCGGTTTATTTATTTTATACTGCTCGTGTTCGCGGTTCATAGATTCTTGTTCCTCCGACTTGCTTTTTGTATTTGACTTTCTGCAGTTTCCTCTGGCTCCTTTTTTTCTTGTTTGCTTCTATACAATGTGTTTTTATCCTCTCATTTTTATTTAATGCTTCATGGGCTCGCGCTTTGGATATATATTTTTCTTTCCCAGTCTCGCGAAACTATACGTTTATCGTAATATATTGCGAATCGTGAGCTGATATATTTCGAAAACAAAAGTTTTGAATGAAATATGCGGTAAAGCGAAAAAAAAAAATGAAACTCAATCACATTCTGATATTACAAATTTGTGAAAAAAAAAAAAAAAAAAAAAATGTATAATTGAAACAACTTTTAATCTGATCTATTTTTATTTAGAATGGTAAGGAAACTTGAAATCCGTTTTCTTTTCCGGGAGAAAACACACGTAATATAAAACTAAGTACTAATTTTGTGCATCATTAAAAAATAATTATAATCATGGCTACTTGACTGCACAAAAACAAAGATAAGTGCGACGAACGGTTGCCGGTGCATGCAATTAATATATTCGTAGACGAACTTGGTGGAAAATGAAAATTTATTAAACGCACTCGTCTCATCCCGGTTTTTTGCTAGGAAAAAATTCGTCGCGAGATAAGATAAATGCAAGCGTCGCTCAGCTCCGAAACTCCGTCGGCTTTTGCGGGGGAAATGATCCTGATAAATGAGCGGGATGGAAGTCTGCGGATTTGCGGCGGACAAGGGAACGGGCGCCGAAAACGCACCGCGGCACACGGCTGCTTAGATTGGGCGCTTTCCGGGACCTATATAGTTATGCGTAATTGAAATTCAGACGCCGGATTAGCCTCTGCTCGAATTCGAGCGACGTAAAGTGTGGCTCTCTCGCTTCGCGAAACTATATTTATACTGTCGCGGGTGGCGCAGCCTCTGCGGTTAAAGTCCTGCTAAGCTTCGCGAAAAGTATGACAGTTACGTTACAAATTATTAATTGGCGTCTTGATTTAAGTTCGTTTAAATCCACGCGGCTTCTGCGTCGCTATAAAATAGTACTGCAAATTAATTCGAATCTCGGCGTGGCGCAACAAAATCTCGTCATATGAAAAAAAAATGAACAGAAAAACTTAGCGAGAGGTTTTTTAAAGAAGCTATGCGCTTTTAATGTTAAACTCAATTAAAATGATGTATATACATCAGTTGCTCATAATTAAACAAATTCTTTTTTGGCTCAGAAAAAAGGAAACCAATTTGGAAGTTTTCAATAGAATGTTACAGCCCCTTTGAGAGTACTCAGATGTATTATGAACATGTTAATTAAAGTCGACTCAAAGATTGTGCAACAACTTGCGTTCAAAACGAAAATGTATTCTTTTATAGTTGGTTCAACGTGAAATTTAAAAGCAAATATTTTATTTTCAAAATTATGAGGGGGCTTCGTAGAAAGGCTACAATATCGTCCCGGGCTAGAATTCAATAATTTTTATTATCTCTCAACTGTTGTACACACAGTGTATCAACATTTATAAACTTGGGCGATTTATTGCAAACGGTCGAACAGTCTTGGGAAAAATGCCGTATGATTTATTTCACCAACGAAGATGTTATATTAAAAAATATCTCGAAGAAGTCAGTTTCGGCACTAACCGTCAAAATTCACTTGACTTTGATTTACCGGCTGCAACGCGAGATTTATTATTTTCCCGCGCTCTTGCTCGAACAACTTTTATAACTCTTAAGTTGCCCAGATTACATTTTAAAGTATTGAGGAGGGAACGAAGAGGCACGCGACTATTAAGCGTCCCGAGAACGTATTGATGGGAGTTGGCAAAAAAATATAATGTTGGCAAATTTTCGGGAAGGTACATTATGGTCTGCAAACTTTCCCGACCGAAGGGCCCGGAAAAATTTTAATGTCTTTCTAAGGATTATTAAGTTTATGAATTACCTGTCACGCGAAGTTATTGTACACTCATAGCGGAGAATTATTTAGCTTTGGTTCAGCGCTTTTGGAAAATACTGCCGACGCAATTTCAAATGCAAACATAATCAAGATAGTTTGCTCGTCTTCTCGAAAGGTGTTTTATGTTCAAAAGAGTTTATCTTCTGAGAAGAAAATATAAATGCAAAAGGGTTTTATTTTCCATTATGTTTGTGTGCGACAACTTTATACGCCTGCGTGGCTGAAAAGACGTTTAACCGGCGGGGCCCCAAGGTCGCTCACGAGCAATCTTTTCATTTTCGCGAGGGTAACAATTCAAGCCACTCCAAGCAACTTCATTAAACGAAATTCGAGCACACTAATTCCCGGAGCGAAAAAAAGTGAAAGCGATTGCGAACGTCGGAAAAAATTATGAACGCCGAAGAAAATCGACCAATCAGCACGTCCGTCCAATTACCGATCGACAGGCGCAAGAGTTTTACGAGGAAATCGATCTTCGACTGGGAGCTTGTTTCGAAATTGCACCAAGTGAACGAAACATTAGGCGCAAATTCAACTTGACCCATTAACATGAACGAAATGATTACGCCAAGTATTATTGGGTCGTCGCCAAAGTGGCTTCGAATACGAATCGAACGGCTATCGGACACGACGGGCGACTAAAAAGCAGAAACAAAAATGACAAAAACACAAAAAACATAAACGTAATTCAAAAAGTGTATCATGTATTTTCATCCAGCGGCTACATTTATCTCACAAAGTAGTCGGTAAATTTAAATTACTCAAAAGTTTTCTGTCTCGATGTGGTAGCGGTCGGGGGGGGGGGGGAGGGGGGCAACGCGAAAATCGACCGAGAGAGCCCCTCCAGACTTAAGCAAGAGTTAGAGACGGCAGCCTCGGAAGCCGAAGGAGGACCGAGAAAAAGGAAGACGAAGCATGTTATATAGAGCGCAGAGCCTAGGTCCGCGAGTCGCAGCAGCGTGCGCTCGGAATTTCAATAGAGCAAGAACGAGAACCGGTTTCACTGAGAGGCAAGCGAGGTGCGGTCTGGGTGCCACGAGCGGCACCATCGCCGGCTTATTCGGCACGGTAACCAGTTCGCCAACACACGCGCCCGACCTCCATCCACAGACGAGTTATTGGCGCAACTCGTACCCACACAAACTTGTGCGCGTTCATGCAGCACACAAGTTCGCACGACTTCTTCACACCTTCGACTAATTAAAAGAGCCCCAGGTTGGGCGCCACACCATCGCTTTTTACCGTCCCCCTTCAGGACCCACCTGCTGGCGCATTCAGGGTCACACGTATACGGTGCGTCTTGGGACCACACGTAAGAGAGTCCTGCGAATTTATTTCACTCGTCATATTTCGCGTGGTGAGGGTCCCCGCCGGCTCGTTACCACTCCGATATGCGGGTAATTATGAAATTCGCGCGATTAGCACCAGTGAATGAGAGAGACAACAAGAAGAGGAACACGTCAAGGATGAGAATCTCCCCGATTGGCAGCATGCGATATCATATCGCGAGTAATAATGCTCCGCGAGGGACGCGTGCGCGAGTATAATTCTGCCGATTTGTTTTCTCGTTTCTTCTTCCTTCGCGATGTGTCCTTTCTCCCTTGATTTGCTGCAGGCAACAAAATTAATGGCTGATCTGATTATATATAATTTTGAGTTTGAACAGATCATGATGCTGTAGAGCTTCTCGAAAAATTAAATACCCAGCTGAAGACAATTTGATATTGCGCAGATTAAAATTATGTTGCCTCAACTTGTTGTATATAGTTGCAGATCCCTCATCATATTTCAACGATCATTTTCTTCGCGAGAGGTGAATCGTCGGTTGTGCAATGGCTGTACGTGCGTGCCTCTCTTATGATATAATTTTAATCAACCGGAGGAACAAAAGGCATTGCTATTGAACTAGAAAAGAGAATCAAGAACAAGTGGATACATTAGGAAATTGAATTATTTTTGATTGAGCTCTCTCTCTCTCTCTCTCTCTCTCTCTCTCTCTCTCTCTGTGATGAAATAGTAATAACCTTCATTACACTCGACACTGTTTTCATCGCGGTGTTTAAGGTCAACATTTCCCATCAGCATTCAATCGAACAATTTTTCACCTCTTGCATGGCACAAAAAAATTCCACTTGCAAATTATCCTACTTAGAGTTGGATTATCACGCCTAATTAGGTTTTCCATCTTCTCTATAAGATCTGATGCAAAAGAATTGAAACAATTTTTTTGTTGCCTTATTAGACAAAAAATAACCTCGATGCAAAATTACACATTGAATATATTTGCTGTATCTTCTGCGAGACGTTACAAAAAGGGGAAATAAACAAAGGGATATTATCAGACATTCCGATAGCGGAGAGTGTCTGGGCGTATTCAAATGGGATCGAACTCGATTAGGTATCAATTTGAATCGTTAATTGGCGGTGATCATTTTTTTTTCTCCCTCTCTCTTTCTACACACTTGCCATCGGTCGCGCTTGACTAACACCGTTATTCCCTTTAATTAAGCGTTATTTTATGCAAGATGAGAAACAGATTTCCTCCCGCGAGTCGTAAAGTCGCGGAATTGATCGTTGCGAAAAACTACCGCCTACCGGACCGACGATATCTGGCACGTAACCTATTTTACACACTCGCGGCCGGTGAATGCGTTTTGTTTATGCGTGTACAGTAAGACGTGCCAGCTTTTTTCCATTCAATCGAAATGGGAAAAGGCGAATCGCGAACAATGGCTCTTGAACAAAGCGGAACTGCGATCTATCACGATTCACAAACGAAAAAAAAAATTAGCATCGGAATGAAAGAAAAAAAAAAATCGCGGTTTTTCTCTGTCATAAGCCTGCGAGGCAGGCTGCATTTTTTCGCTTCTGCATGACACAATATTTTTCGATGTTATAACGATCGGTAATTTCAGAGCCGTGGGTACTTTGACATGAGTCATATTCCGCGCAACGTGTAATCACAAGAATGATCTCGCGTAACGGTCGCCCTCTGCGTTATGATTTAATTCATAATCACGGTAAATCGAGTACAACTTACACCTGACGAATAGCGTACGTGTACAAACGCAGCGTTGCGCGAGTGGGGCCCGGCCATGCAGGTGATATCAAGCGTCATTTATCTTGCGATAAGTAGAGCGGAACCTGCGCACGATGACAAAAAGCACAACTTAATTTCGGAAATATAATTACAAAAGGACTCTCTCGGCACTGCTATTCCTTTGTCAAGCTAGTAAATTTTGTACCTTTCGAAATATCTCATTAATTTGGATTTTAGTTTTCTTCATTCCTTTTCTTTCTGAATCAAAGACTATATATGAACTTTGAATCTTATAACGATTATTTTTTCAGCTTTTTGTTATGAATATTTCTGCTGGCTGAAGATGAATCTAAAACTTCATGCGGAAAGTAGTTTACGTTAAGTTCGTCAATTTATAGTAATTAGTAAATTTACAGCAAATTTACTGTAACTTTGATATCTTCTTCTTTTAAAGTATCTGACACCCAATGTGCAAAACAAAGATGAACAATATCTTTGTTTAATAAACAAAATATGTGTATTGAGACTCCCATTTTGTATTAAAAGTTAATTACATTGATAGATTGATTGCAACAGCATATGAAGAATTTTACTATCAGACAACAGTGTCTCTAGCTAAGTACAAAAAAGATATTTTAACGTGCATTTACAGCTGTCGAATTTTGCAGAAAATTCAATCGTCATTATTGATAAAAAAAATCTTCAACTTTTTACCTCATAATTTCGGCGGTATAGGATTTATATTCGAAGGATTTTGTTTAAAAAATATTAAAACAAAATTTGTGGAAACCACCTTTCTCTGAAATATCGTTGAAAACTGTCTCATTTCATGAAACGAGTCGCTTTTCAGCGAAATTTCGGATCGAGACAGTTTCTAACGATATTTTGAAACAAGACTCTCATCGTAAGAGCTATCGATATGTACTTTCGAGCAGCGAAAGTCATTTTAACTTCTTTTTTCTTACAATTTTCATACTACCGACAATTCTAGATACAAATTTACTTTATTTATATCCTTGATCGAATTTAATTTGGCGAAATTTCATGACATAATTCTCGATTACTGCTAGTGTACCGAACACTACTTCACTTACAAACATCTCTAACTGTAATTCGATCAAATCCATTACAAGACTAAACATTACAGCAACTCGGCTGAAACTCATTCAAACCTGATTAAACGCAATTAGGCAAAGCGTAACTGCGCCCGATAAGGTGCAACTACGGCACAATGGTGGGACGCTAAATATGAAACCTTGAAGGTTCAAATCCTCGGACAGAATTAGTTTCGGAGCAAACTGTTTGATTTGCATAAGCAATTGCGATGACATTAGTAGAACAATATGGAACATTTTAGGATGCGAACAGCGCCTGCGTGAGCTCTATTGGGCGCTACGGAGGCCATTTAATATAGGTCTGCTATCTTCCAGCTAGGTGCGTTTGATACGCCAGAGAGAATCCCCTTGGCCGATTGTGCTCGAGGTGTCGATAAGCTTTTTAAATTTTCCTGGGAGAATATTACGCAGCAGCTGGTGCCGTGGGTTATTGTGCACACGTGTATTTGAAATAATCACTGTTTCGGTATATCGAATCGCACGGTCTCGTCGTAAGACCCGTGATATTGGATTGATAACATTTTTGCATAATTTTTTCATTGTCCCGAAATTTCAAATTCAACAGCAAGCGGATGAAAAGAGAAAGAAAAAAGAATACCGATTGAGTAATAACGGCCGAATTGCAGGACGAAAATTGCAGCCCATATTGAAACGTCACGTGCTTCTACACACTTATAAAGCCAGAGAGAGGATGAACATGAGAAAATAATTCGGAATTTCGGGCAAAAAGTATTTTAATTACAAAACAGCTGTTTTTGCGCATGAAAAGTTGCTGAGAGTCGCGTCCACCATCCCGACCCATTATTGGCCACGCTATTTAACGATGGCTTACGTGGTGTCTTTAATGAAAGACTACGTGACGGCGCGAGCGTCCGCGAAATCCAATAACCCGGTGACGGCGGCTCCACCGGCGCGCCTTGATCAAGACGTTTTTCGGCCAACGAAAAACCTGATTACGCGAAATTGCCCCGCGGCCCAGAACTAAATCGACCACTATGACTATATTAATGCACATCGAGTAATTTAAAAAAGTAATTTGTGCATTGTTTGTGTGCGCCAGGTGTAACATTAATGCACCGCGGACTGTTTTTCTCATTTTTTTTTTCTTTCTTCTCGATGAGACTCTCCCCGTTGTTTCTCTCCATTTTTCTATTTCGCTTTTTGGGACGTGTACACGCCAAGACAATGAGCCGCGAGGTTGCGAAAAAATATTCCTACAATGGATGAAATCCTGTCGTTGAATATCGTGAATGGGAAGTTGCTTTTTGCGGGTAATGATCGAAAGGGACAGATATTCAGCACTTCCTCTCATTACCGTGACGATATCATTAATCTTTAGGTGTAGGTATATAAGACTTGGCGAGGGAACTATCGATTGGAATGCGCCGACTAATGATTCGTCTTGTTTGCAAAATCTTCGCAGTGCTTCATCGACGACGGTAACGAGTGCGCTGCACAGCGCGGCCTGCATTTCCGACTGGGGAACGTTATACTCGCTCTCTATTATTTTCGTGACACTGCTACCGACAACGTTCTATGTTTATTTATAACCGGGTGTATAATTATAGCCCGACGATTATTATTTATGATAATGCGAGGCATGTCCAGTTAGTCTCTATCAGCGAGAAAAACCATTCGGACGATTCCGATAAAGACATCGAATTGGCTAATTAAATTGTACGACTTTCCATTTGCGATTGCTTTAATGACGATTTAAACGCAAAAGTAATGCGCATTATGCAAATTCCATGTAACGATAGCTTTTCAATTATGTTAACGACTTTCTCAACAGCATATATATTTCTAACGTTCGTTTAGTTTACGGTATCGTATACATTCGGTTGGAAACATTCGGAAAACAAAAAAAGAAACGGCAGAAACGAAAGGAAATTGCAAATAATTTATGCTATGCGAATACATTTCTCTCACTGAAAAGAATTCATATATATATATATATATATTTAAACGTCTGAAAATGTTCAAATATACTAAATACATTTCTGAGAAAAAGTTAAAACTTATACTTATATATATATATATATATATATATAAAATACTTACATATATGTTCAATTAAAATATGTAATAAAAATTCAGACTAATAGACATTCATGTTATGTTTGAAAATATATTTTTTATATTTTTGGACAGTATTTCAAGTAGTCGATAGAATATGTTTTTTTATTTTTATTTTTGTTTTCGTGAGAGCTTTGTGTTGGCTAAATCATAAATTACGCATTCCAGTGAGAATCACAAGCATGAGAGCTCGGAGTTAGATAAGATTGTACAGCTCAATCAATTTGTCATCGTCTTGGCATCAATTGGACTCAAGTTAACGTCGGCGTGTTCATCGCTACTTAATACCATTTAAATACATTAATAATTATCGAGTTGGCATGACAAATATATTTAGCACAATGGAAGCACTAATTTGCTTGATAACAATTCTCGGGACGCACTCGAATGTGACGCACTGGAAACGCGCGGGTGTCGGGGGAATGAAATTCAAAGGAAATGCAAATTGTAGTAATATTAAGTAATCGTATATAGTAATCGAATGCAGCGGAGTTTCCACAGGCCAATCGAGTTGAAGAACATCTCTCGCTTGGTAATCGGTATACCAGATAGGAGTTGATACTATAGTTACATCTCTTATCGAATTATCAAAGTCGACGTCGCAGCGCAGAAATCCACAATTCACTCGTTCTCCTCCTCCTCCTTCTCAAGCTCGTCGCAATTGTCCTGCCTTTGCTAATGTCGACGGAGTACGTAGTACACATATAACTCCGCAGTCTTGTCTTTGAATTGATTCCGCCGGCATCTGTTTATGGTTACGCCAGTCTCAAATCAGTTTAATTATCTCGACTAGCACGGTCACGCTCGTATACAAATCGCCGCCACGACAACCGCGCGACTCGACTCTGCGTGTGTGCGAATCCACGTACCAGCTATACGGATGACCTCGACGCTCTCCGCTTGATCGATCCTCATCTTAACTGAGATGAGCCACGAGATATTCAATCACTCCGGAACACGACGTGCGACAAGCGAAGCAATCCATCAATGATCCGTGTCCGCATCATCTCCTTTTACCTCGTTCCTCTTTGATTTTGTCTCACAATAGAAACCGTATCCATCTCGCCGATAACGTACGTATCAATTCAATTACCTGCGACGGTTTGTCCCCACTCGGTGTATTTGACAACAAAAAAAAAAATGAAAAGAATTGTTAGTGTTTTTTGTGTTTCCCGCGCTTTTCAGCCATTTCAACGATGCATTGTCCACCGATGATTAAACAATAATTCTTCGATAAAGTCCTGCGGTCATTCAGTGGCCAAGATTTGCTCTACGCTGAATGCAAAATGTTTCGTTTTCAACAAGTTTTTTGTCCGGTTGCGTTTCGAATTGGAGTAACATTTGAAAAGCCGTTTTTCAATTGACAAAATGAAACAGAGGAGTGGAATGAAAAATTGCGGCGATCAGAGGAAAAAATGCTGCTGGGATGAATGTTTTAAAACAAATCAATTTTGTTGGGATGAAAATTTCGAGTCGCATTGAACAAAAATTTTTTTTTTTTTATTTTATCGAAATGTGTATTTCTCCGTCAGAAGTCATTAGCTATTCATATTTGGTTTTTATCCTACCGAATCAGACAGTTGGATATGTTTTGTTAACTGAAAGTTCATGACACATGTGTAAGGGTTATATTTAAAAACCAATATTGAATATTTGTCTGGGATATTTATATATTGATAAACTGTATTTTTCGCCTGATAACTAAAACTTGTTCAAGTTCAATTACATCTGTCCATGCATGGTAATTTTTTTATAGATAACAATTTATATCTGTTACAAAATGTTGCTCTTCGATATAAAAATTAGTAATGAATTTGGTATTTATTGTTCCGCGAGTAATTGTATTTATAGTGCATTCCATTGCACAAGTTAGTTCCGCAACAATAACTATTGATTAATACATTTACTGTCAAAGTTCGATCTTTAGTTGGTGTTCGTAACGACTATTATTCAGCTATATGCTCTGACGCTGAAATAACATTATGCCCTGTTCCGCAAATACACCGCTTCGAAAAGTTGTGCCATGAGGTTCAGCAAACTTGTTGTGTTTTTTTCCCCCCTTTTTTTCGTTTTGTTTTTGTGCAAAAATTGTTTCAACCCATTGCATAAAAACTTTTTGTTTCGAAAACAATAGCGAGACTCCCATGCAACATTTTTCTCGGCTGAACTATTGATTTTCTAATTCACTCCGATCGACCGAAACTGGCCATTGAATAATTTATCGTAACTGTAAAATTTTGTCTTATCAGTGTAAACGTTTAGTGCATTATTCTGAGTCGGTTGGACCGTTAGCGAAATTAACATACTTGTAACAAATTCGGCGCGAAATTCTGCAATTGTCTTTTATCCTTTGAGCCTCGATGTGCTGCGGCAGAATTGTATTTTGGGTAATGCGATCAAATTGTCATGTGTATTCAGTTTGCTGCATTGTACACTCATCATCGCACACAATTTTGCTCCGTCAGGAACAAAAGCTCAATCCCTTGGGCAAACCAAGATTCGTTCCGAGTGACAAATCAACCTTTGTTGCAGGAGACGTGTGCCGAGGAAGATGCGCGATACCCATTGTGCCCTGACGAACCAATCGTTGCATGTACGCTGCGACCTGAAAGCAGAGAGGACAGACAAAAATCATTTCAATGAGTCACTATGACAGGCCGGCTTTTACCAACCTCGTTACACATCGACCATCACGTTATTATTTCTTTCATCAATTCGTGTATACCAGCTGGATTTTGTCTTTCACTCATCCTGTTTACTTATGAAATAATCTCGACAACTGTTTATGCATTTACATCGTGGGAAAGTACAATTTTCCAAGTGTGCAATTTCGCAAAATTATATTCCTACGAAATGAGGCTACACCTTCAAACAAAAGAACCCCCAATCTCAAATCTTTTGTTTTTTGACATTATCACTGATATTAGTTACTCTACAAACATTACGAGTTCGTTCATTTCAAAGTAAGTATTGCCAATTTCGTATCAGCTTTTTGTTGATTTTATTGCTTTTCATAGAACGGGAAGGCCATCAAATTTTAATTACCAATGTCGTCGGTCTGTTTTCAAAAAATATCTCCAAACTTCGACAGGAGAATCATTAAGTTTCATAATAAAAGATAAAGTCTTTTCCTTTCTGCATGAATTTTGAACGTTTGTATCGCAAGTTTATGCGATACCGAACTTTTGGAACGAGTTACGAGGTGTTCAATGATAAGTTTTTATACCCCAGAGCAATAAAAGAGATCGAGAAGTCTAATCGATCAGTTTTTAATTACTCGCCATCAATTTGAAAGTCAAACAAATATTTCATCCAGTCGAAAAAGTATTTATCATAAAAACAGTTGCAAAATGTGTTACGTTTTTCGTTATTTATTTTTTTTTTTTAACAAAATAAAAACGTGACATTACAAAAATCTTCATCGACGCTAACTTGTACGAAAAATCTGACGAGTGCACGTGCGCCTAATGCACAAGTCAGAGCCACCGAGAGGTATGTAGCGCGGTGATTATCATATCTTAATTGCAGGTGTTTGTGCGCCAGCCGGGTCCCCGTACCCTTCAAACCCGATTGCCATTCCACGGCATTCCAACAAGGTGGCGGTACCCTCGCCCTCTTCGGTTCCTCCACCTCGGTCGGCAGGTTTCTTTTGTCTTCTTTTACGTTCCTGATCCTCGAGAGGACTCGCGCAGTGCCCACGGCCAAAGGAGAAGAAGAAGAAGAAAAAGAAGCTGGCCCTGATATAATTGGTCTACTGTCCCTACGCAAAGGGAACCCTCATTACACCAACTTGTCACAGATCGCTGATACGCCAGATACGCCAGTCCCAAAGCCAAGCCACGATAACTAAAATGCCTTTATCGTTCGCAAACAATTATTTCTTGCTATCGATATTTCGATTGTGCCCCTGCCTCCTCCCCCGTCGCGTGAGCTACAGTGCTGTTTCTTTAGGTCCTCATTCTACATCGAACAGAAAACCGATCAGGCTAATCTGTTGCTGCGACTTTCTTTATCGAATTAATTATTGTCCGGCGCGCTGAAACGTGGCGCCCCTGGGCCCCGGGCCAGATTAAAACCTGACGTGATCTCAGACTTTAATGCGAGATCTCTGTAAGGGATTGATAACGAGCGAAAGTGAATGTCTAATGCGCCGTCGATCTGATATCGATACGTGTTCACGAGAAGGTGATTGTAAGAAATTGTTAGCGAAACCAGCGCACTTTGCTGATACCGTAAAAAATTTACAATTCGAGTGTTGTGTTACGTCTGCCAATTGTGGCTTGATCGATTGCTATTGACTTTAGTGCAAAACATCCTCCTCGGTTTGATAATTCGATAAAAAATGAAGAATACAATTTGTCTGGAACAGAGTGAACCTGGTACTCTTCTTGATGATAAGTGAATCTTTTTTACAAAAAAAATAATAATAATAATAATAATAATAATAATAAAAGTACAATGTTAGTGGTGAAAGAAAACAAAATTTCCTTTTTTAAGAAAGTGAGCTGTGAAAGATGCATTTTAAGTTAAAATTTTGAGTTTCATGCGGGCAGAATGAATTCCGTTCAATGATCGCCAACAAACTGTCAACATTTGAAAATCATATATAGTTTGCTCGTAAAAATCGTATTGTTGATAAAAGAACAATTTATGCGGATAATTTAAACGAAATTAGTCTATTATACGGTTAAAAGCAACGATTTTCCAAAATACCTCTTCAACGGATTTCAGTAACACTCGAAAGTATTTCAGCGAGTATTAAAAACGTTTTACGGCGAATAAATAAAACATATCGCATCGAATACAAATTAAAAGTAGACTGAGATTCCTAAAACAATGACTCACGCAACGTGTTTTATAGAGCATAAAACAATTTAATGGCTTCATATAAAAAGTGAACGATGTCGCTAACCAAACCTCCTAGAGACTTGTTTTTTCTCTGATACATAAAAATTTAATCGATTACAACTCTTGTTCCGCGAGAAAGTCAGAGAATGTGATTTGCAAACAAAATTTTTCACCGAATATACTTACCGGATAAATGTTGTATTTCTTGCTTCAATTAAAACAAAATTTGAAAAAAAAAACTTATTATGTACTTAGGATGAAATTAAATTTTCTGATTTGTAATTACAGGAATTTGTGTTCGGGTATGATGAAATTGTACAATGAAACGTCAAGAAAACTGGAACGGGGAGAAACTTGGACGTCGATGTTTGAATTCGTGCGTTTCAATTCGGATTCCTATTGACATGTATCGACGAGCTCGGGGCATGCTGCAGCGGAGCAACGCTAACTACAGAGTCAGTTATCGAGCCGTTCTGTTAAGGAAACGGCATCATGCAAGCGAAGTGGCAATATTTGTCGCGCGCATACACGTGACTTATACATAATACATTCTTGCAAACAATGGACCCAGATGCTGGAGCGTACCACTCGGATTACATATTACATTATACAGGGCGATTCATTGTGCCCGAATGAAACAATCGCGGATTTCGCATTCAAATAAAACGCATAAAGGCCCCTGCACAATAGACGCCCGAGTGCGCGTTGCATACACGTCATATTCGCGCGAATGTTTGATTACAAGCGAATACGTAAAAAACGAACATGTCACATATATGTGCGCATTAAATAATGTCTTGCCATAGACGCTGACCATATATGTTTTAATTATGGCTACCTGTATGCTGCATATACGGTATCACATATGTCTATTGTGAACGAGCCTTAATTCAACAAACCCGAACGCGCTCGCGCGCGCGATAATGCTAATGCATTTTTACTAGTTCTTTTGTTAATAAACAATGCATTACTCGGCATTGATTTTGTGAAATTTGATGCAAAATTATTGAGTCCGATCGAATAGCCCTCCTGTTTAACGATAAAAATCAGCAAATTAATGCTCTTTAATTTTTAACGATTGTTTGAATTCGCTCGCGGTTTGAATAATGGGCCGGACGTTGGCGCAGAATCCGGCGAGCCATTTATCTACAACGGCCATTGCCGTTTCATAGTTTGTTTGAGCGCAATAAAATTCGGGACCTGGCTCGATAAATCGCAGCCTTATCTTTGTCCGTGTGTTATTTCTAGATGACGCTAATGTTCCATATCATTAACGATATGAATGAATATAAATTTATTGTTCTGGCAAAGTGTATAAAGATAACAGCGACCCAGCCTTGTTTGTCCCAAAATGTTTGTCCGAAACCTGACAGGGGCGCCAAAAGATGTTGTGCACCGAGGAGAGACAATTTTTTTGACGCGCGCACACGAGAGTAGGCAACCTTTCAAAATAGTTCGCGAACTCCATTCACCAGCGAATTAATCAAATTAAAGTTTACACGCGTAAAAGTTAATCCCTGTAATTACGAATTTAATGCAGAAACTAATTTAAGTTCAATTTCTCGCGCAAACTATTCCATTGGAACGTTACGAAATATTCCGAGACGCGGAAACGCTGTCGAAATTAAACGTCCCAATTCGCTCGTCGTCGACCCGAAAAGAAGCTACGTACAATGCAGTCGCGCACTGATGATGCATAATAATTGTAGAACGAAGGACCGGAATTAATTTTCATTTCCAGCTCGGAGGATCAATCTTCCAAATGGCTCGGCTAATTTTTGTCTAATTAATTGTTTTTTCACGCGAAAATTTTTGCTCTTTGTTTGTATTTTTGCTCTTATTATCGGGTAGGTACTTTCATATTTACACGCTGTTCCCAAACAAACGTTCCTCTTATCCGAATAACATCATAAACTAAGTATATATTCCACGGTACAGCGAGTGCGAAAACTAGCCTGCACAAAGGCGATGCAAAAAATTTCTCGTAATTTAAGGACGTGTTGAAATAAATGCAGAATTAATGCTCTGCCGTCAGGCTGCGCGGGCACACTCTTTTTTTTTTGTCGGAATTTTTAATCAAGTTGACCGTATCAAAATCATGCTGCATCAAACAGCAATTATACCCCTGCCGCGATATGCCGGTGTTAGGACATTTCTTTCAACTTGCATGTGATTTTGACTCGATTCAAAGTTTGTGACCATTAATCACGTGGCAATCAATATCTGACCCGGATAATCAGGGTATACCACGCTTACGATACAGAGACATCAGCCTGCGTGACATGAGATATTATGCATTCGCCGTCATGTCGTCGCGTGTGGCGTATTGTCCGCGTTGTAACGACATTTGTCTTAGCCTGACTTTGTTAGCTTACTGTGATACTCAAAACGCATCATTTATGCAACCATTTATATGTATTTATGTCCTTGCGCTGACACTATCAGTCCATCATTTTTTTTCTGTCGTCATGTTATTATTATTTTTTTTTTTCTTCTATTCACAGCGAAAGAAATAAAAAAGAGGTATTACCAAAGAAATAACGAATAAAACAAAAAAGGCTTCGAAAGTTTTAGACAGGGGTTCAATTTATTACATCACAAGGTAACTGATGTTCTATTTTGATACAGAACATTACTGGTGTATTTGCTTTTATTTACCCGCGTGCAATGCATAGTTAAATCATCTTCACATTTCGCCGACTGGATTCCAGAAGTTCGCGGTTGCATTCACCCGAGCGAGCAATGCCGGGGCTAAAGTTCGGGCAAATTTTGCGACAGTAATCTATGTTATTCGGAAACTATATCTAATTCTATTTCAACTGTCACCTTGGACAGGACGTGTGCGAGTTAATTGAAGTCTAACAGACGGAACTCGACGTAAATCCGCGTCGAGAATTCTTAATTCGTAAAACCGACAGAATTCTCGAAGGCGCGCTCGGATTCGCAAACTGTGAGTGCGCGGATGCAAAAATTGGTATCCCGGGGACGATAAATATCCGAGCGACTGGAGCAAATTAAAAGCCAAATTAAAATGGCCGAGTGCTTTAATTACGGTTGCAATATGAATGCTAATCTACGCCGAAGTGATTGTAATTGATAAACGGCGCCGATTGGCATGTTAATGGACAGAAATAATGGATGATAAATGCTCACAAATGAGCGGCGCATTGTGTGCCGCTGCGATAACTAACTCGAAATGTTATCATGAGAGGTGTTCGGGCGCTTTACGGAACCGTCGTTAAATTCGTGCGTGTAATAGTCAAGAAATGTGATCGCGACATGGCGCACTCGAGCCCATGATCCTGGCACATGCCGCTTTACCCAGAACAAATCGACTCTAGTATGTTATTTTAATTGCATCACGTGCGTATTGCGCGCGTTAATCAACCATACACGACCAATAGGCGCGGCTGCAAAATTTTCGGATTTCATGTGTGTATGTGCGCTTGTTTAACTGTGTTTGAGCGTGTGTGCCGCTGCTGTGCGCTTGATTTACCTTTTTAATCACGCGCGACGTTATGGCCACGGATTCTTTGCCATAGTTATCTTTAATCACGGCGATTAAATTACGGTTAGTAAAGATGTAACCACCTGACACTTATTTATGGCGAGAAATTTATCGGACGAAAATTAATTCTAACTCATCGGAGCAGATATATCAGATTTGGTATTTCTGAATTGCAAAATCGCCATGGAACGAATTAATATAGCGACACGTCGTGTGTTAAAACAAAAAGAGGTCCAAATAAATTGCTACAGAGGGGAGAAGTGTGAAGAAAGATAAACCCCCTTTTATTTCACAGTGAAAAAGAAAATGATTGAGTCATTAAATTCAATCACGGCTCAAATCGAAAGAGTGTCGTTTGATAACGAACGAAAACCTGTTCGCTCGAAATTCAGTTCAAAGTTTTAAGCGAGAAATCCACTTTCGATGACAATCGCGCGCGACAGAGAAACAAAAACCTCAAAAAACAAGGGGATTCGCTGTGAAGGCAGAGGAGGTTGTTTGATGCAACGGGCGTGTGAATAAAAGTAACTGGCGTGTTTTTAATTGCAGGCATAAAACCTCGCGGGAGATAGCAGATAAGACAACAAAAAACGTTCCAATGCGAGGAGGAGAGTCGTCGAGGACAAGCAAAATTGTGCCGTCGATAAGGATAATTTGACAAGTATAAACCGTAATCGAGGCTCCTCTTTTTTATCTCGCGTCTGCCCACGCGACGCAGCGCGAAAGAGACGCGTCTTCGTTTTGTACGCACTGAAAAATATGCGTGTGCACCCGGCCTGATTATCGCATTTGGGATCTATAAATTGCGAGAGTAAGAAAGACACGGCGACAAGGCCGAAATAAAAAGCGCCGATTGCCTGTCGTTATTTTCAGCGACGTCGAAACCGAGTTATTTATCGACTCGTAATTATTCCTCGGACAAGGGCCCGCGTGCACCGAGATCTGTATTTATACGCGTGTTATGCATATAATGATCTACCTTCTGTCCCGTCGAGCTCGGCGCTTAATCCTGTTGACATTAGCTGGCCTGTGTGCGTTATCGGCAGTAAGATTTAAAAAGACCATCACGACTGATATTCCCCGAGACCCCAGGTACAAACCCATAGTTAAACTCAATCGAGAAATTTTTTTTTTTTCCCAAACCAAACCCGACAACGTCACCAAATTTCACATCCTGAAAAGCCTCCGACAAACTGTTCCAGTTTCTTTGGAACATGAAAATAAAAATAGCCCTTTTTGCAATCACGAGTTCGGTGGTTTATTGAAAAAACGAGTGAAAATTATTTAGCCCGCAACGCTTGTTCAATATAAATAAAAGGTCGTGGCGTTATCACCGTGGCCGGAATATCTCACGGAGTCTGCACGCGACATTGTCGATGTAATAACCATAAAAGGCACGTGTCGTAACTTCGGTGCAAGGTTTCCTCGAAAACGACAAGTACGCTCGATTTTCGACCATTTACGAGCTTAAAAATACATTTCCCATCTGATACTTAACGTCTCTTTTATGGTATCGCTTGTGAGGATCGCGCAGCGCTGTACCAGAGGACTGCTTTTCGAAATGTAAATTGTTCGGATCCGAGAGAAGAGGCGAATGTGTAGGTTATCTTTTGAAATGAAACACAAAATTGTTTTCGAGCCTGTAGATTTGGCCGAGTTGTAGGAGTGCAAGTTCTGTCGGACAGTGAAAATGAAGCACGGAGAACATGGTATGCGAATTTTGTAACCAAAAAGGAGCAAGGATGTTTCGCGCGGTATTGTGCGGATAAATTGCAGTATCGAATTTGTGAATACAGAAGAAAAAAGCAATGATTTTAGATTGAAGTAAATGTACGGTTTGATTAAGATCGTGAAATAAAAGTATGAAACAAAAACAAATGTTCGCGGGTGCAAAAGAAGGATCAAATAACAGCGGCGAGTCAATCACAAAAGTAGCAAGATAATGAGGCGACATGGGCTCGTGAGCGGGGTGCAACGTGGGCACGTTTGTTCGAAGTAATTTGAGCTTATTTTACAAAACGACGCTACGTGTATTTGCGGAAAAGCCGGCTGACCTGTGCGCTACCGGCTAAATTGAGCCAGACAATTTTATTTTGACGGGCCCCCATTACGCTCCCAGTCGATTACACTTTCTATCCGTCGCGACTGTTACGAACGCTCTTTATTTTTTTTTTGTCTGCACACCGCTTAATTAACTCTCGTGTAAAATGCCATCATGAAATCGGGTCAGTTCACGCGCGGCCCATTACTGAACCCGAACAAAACTTGATACGCAAAGTTGTGGGTGTACACAAAATTTCGTATGACATAATAAACGACAATCGCACCAAGTTAATCGAGCCAAAAATCGGCTTAATTATTGTATAACTCGTTCGCGGATGTATGAAATTATTGAAACAGATTAGGTTTCGCAGACAAAAAGCGGTCTCGAACATGAGTGCCTGCTTTGTGTAGTCAGGAGGGGGACAACGAAAAACGAAACATCGGGTATCTCTCAAATTAGGCACTATAGCTAGATTGCCGAGGGTGTACTTTTTTGTCTGGCGCTCGCCTTTTGTGCCAATTTCCCTCTCCGGACGATTCATTAGCCATCATTTAGGTCATTTTATCTTGAGCATTTGTATCACACGGACGGCCGCTGCATTAATTCGGCAAACTGACATGCGCGCCAGTCGTGTTCGTTAGACCAAGGGAGAGACCCGATAAAACGCATTATGTCGTTTTTTCGTTGCAACGACGAAGATTGATGCAAAGGTCGACGACAACGCATTGGAAATTGCGCGAGCGCGAGGCACAAAAAAGAGTCGCCTTATAGCGCAGACCAGCCGACACGCAGCTCCTCGGGGATAGTATCATGAGAACTATGCGACGCTATTTCTTGCGAACGGGACCTTGGAACGCTCGAATGCCTCTCGATATTTTTGATCGCCGGTTCGTGATTATGTCCCAGTACGCGATCAAGGAAGGGTACCAATTATGCAAATCATGTTACAACCACTTCCAGTCTGCCTACTCATTGGCTCCATTTTAATTACTGGTGATGATAATAATTGATTGAACAGTCGCAACACTGATTGAATATGCTCGAGTCGTATGGACCATTACGTCTGGGACATTATTCAATACCCAGGGCCAAAATTTGTCGGAACGTGTTATCGGAGTAAACTTTATTATGTGTTTGATTATCCGTCGGCTAATTTCGGCCGGATAACTTTTTGCCCGGGAAAAGGATCGTTCATTTATATTTGATGTAGTAACTTTTTTTCACGTTCGCATTTCAGGAGCATTAGTGATGGATTAAAGAATAATTTGCGGAGCGTCTCAACGATAGTGGCTGTTACAGTAAATTTAACTGGCAAACAGACCTCTTGCACGTTTCGCAGAGTCTTTTTCAAGTAAAAACCAAAATAATTGTTATTTGTTTCATAATGATACCTCCGCCGTCGTAATGATAAAATTCCGACGGTGTATATATGGCCAGTGGGAAAGCCCAAAGTTGGTCGATGTTTTTGAGATAAAAATAATTGGATCATAACGATTTTTTTGCCGACAGTTTATGAGGACACTTTCGAACGGCTTGCGAGAGCCAAGCGGCATCTTCTGCAAATAATGAATACTTTTGCGTAATCGCAGAACCGACCCGACATTAACAAAACAAAATAACAATTATTTCTATCGACTTGAGGGCAAAGTCTTGCGTGCCAAGAAGCAACACACGTGTGGCCAAGTTGTTGGCAAAACCGTAAAAGCACCCTGCACTTATATTCTCTAAAATATGAACGACAAGGGCAAATTTTATTTTTCGACAGAAAAATTAAATCAGACGTATCTCAAAGGTCCTTTTTAATTAAAAGCCAGTTCTTTTATTTTTTTTTTTTTTTTGTCAATTTGATCGTGAGAGAGAATAATAAATCTGCGGCTTCGCGATTCAATAAGTTGATTACATTTAACAATTACGAGATCGAGGGAAACAGAAAGAACGTAACCGGGATAATCCGCGAAATTCATTATGCTCACGTAATGTAATAATGAGATTTGAATTAAAATACTACATCGTTGCCGAGTCGCGTAGAAATCTGTTGGCACGGCATTCGAACTCAGCGGCCCGGATTAATCTCATATTTATCAGCGGTGCGTGCGTTGACGCGAGGCTACGCGTCGCACGCTGATCGCAGTACAATTGCATTTGTAGATGTAGAATTTGTTATAGAATCCCATAATGGTAATTTCTCTCCGACTTTTGGCGCGGTGCACTTCGATCTGTTTGCAGTGTTCTCGTCAACGAGATTGATTCGTCCGAATTGTTGCACGCTCGAAAAGAGTACCACCGGCCGCAAGGGCCGTTTTCAATGCCGAATGTTTGTCATCGCTCCCTCATTATTTCAATCATCACACGTCGATTCTGTCCGTTAATCGTTATTTGAGCTGCCGAAGATTATAGCCGGCTGGCACTTGGTTTTTCCGCGCGTGTAATCGAATTCAGCGTCCAATCTCGTTACACTTTTTTCCGAATTAATTTGTGTGTTTAAGTGGTGTGAATAAACTTCATCGAGCCGCACTGCTTAATCCCTCTTGCACATACCAGGAATCTTGTTTTACGCTAGATATTTCGTGTAATTGAAAATGTTCGGATTAGATGCAATTTTCGAGCGTCCAAGACAAATAACGACCAGGGAGAGGCATTCTCCGAAGGACTGCTTGAAAACGATTGTTAAGAACTGAATTATAACCTCTTACAAACTTTAAACGACCGATATATTTGACTGGTAGTTTTTATTTAGTTTAGCACGAAACTCATTTGTCCATCTTGATGAATGCGGATCAAAAACTTTTTCCTCGCGAAATGTTGTAACTTGTTTTTTGTTGATTATAAAAAAAAAAAAAAAAAAAAAAAAAAAAAACACAAAAAGTTTGTTAAATTAATTACAATTCCGGTGCGTCCGCGAGTTTTTGTTCCCTTTTTTTTGCATGATAATTTCACAAAATAGTTTTACTAATGAACACACTATACTTGTATTTTGCGATTCGGCAAAACTTTTGCGAGCGATCGCTCTCGTAGCAAGTATTTGAAAGCTGTTCATCGGGAGGCTCGCATAATTGCGGCTCCAACGTTCGACGGGTTTTGAATTTTTCATCCAAACCATTATTTGAACAGATCTATAACCATGACGACTTTTGTTTCGGAGGAGCTCATCGACTCTATTCCGCGAAGCGACGATTACGGCGCGCACTCGCGCATTCAATTCAGCGTATTCAATAAAGTGCCATTGTATTAATTCAATTGCAGTTATCTGCGCGCGCGGCAAAGGTGTTCGCTCGAAGTTTGCAGAATTTCAAGTGACGATAACTCATGCTCGGATACGAAGGCCGATATATTTCATTCCGAAACGCTCGATTTGGCGCGACGATTTCGCGGATTCGGAAAAGGAAAAGAGATGCCGGGGTTATGGTCTTTTGATCGCGCCCACCAAAAAGTACAAACCGCCTCAGTGATTCCGAATAAAGCATATCCGAGAGACTCGCGAAAACGGTGCGCCGGCTTTATTTGTCTAATTTTTATGATTCGTTTTGGTTTTTAGCCATTTTTATTCCCACCGCACCGTTTCGTTCGCTTTTGTCTCGTTTCATGTCGTCTATTTTTTTCCGTTGCTTTCAGCTTTGTGTACTTTCGTTTATGCGATTCCAACGGTTTTGTTTTTGACCTGACTTTTATGTTCATTAAAACATTAAAGCGCACAAACGACGCTCCGAAAAATAGCATCGACCTCTGCTTGCATTGCGCGCTCAATCATTTGAATAATGTGCAATAGTCTGACCTCCATTAACGGAACCTTGTCAATATAACATCAGACAAATGTTTTCCTTCCTGCAATTTTTCTACCTCGAGTTAAAAAAAAATTGTTGCGCACTTACGGTTTGATAAATGCACAATCCCACATACAATGAAAATTAAATTTTCATCATAATTTTCATTTTTTACCGAAACGTTGCGAAATCTTGGTCAACCTCATGAATATTGATCTAAATTATAAATAAAGCTTAATCACTTCATGTTGGACACGAACTTTGAGAATAAAAAGTCGCCAACGGACACAATAATAGCTCTAGCGTTGCAGAGGAAAAAAAAAAGTAAATTATGCACTATCACGGTGCAATCATATACCCGTGACAGTCTCGCAAACAACGATCAAACAAATCATTATAATAAGTCATGTGTGTCGTTTAGATTAGTCCCACTTGTCGGCGTTATCGAAAGTGTGCCCTCGAAAGCGATGAGAACTGCATATCCACGTTTCCGTTCGTCGCGATATTAATGTCGGTCTATGAAAAACAATTATTTCTTCGACAGGTAATTATAATTTTCAGGCCGCACGACCGGTCGTTTATATGTGCATTAATTATCCCGGCCAATAAATCTCGCGACTCTTGAATTCAGCTTGACAATTGGTGCGTAACAAATAACACAATGAACGGAGCTGGAGTCATCGAATCGTGGCGAAAAAAAAGCAGGCGCAGCAGAGAGACAGAAGACAAAAAAAAAAGAATCTCGGAGAAAAAAAATAAAAGACACTAAAAGGATGAATAACCACACCTAATAGCATACACGGCCTCGACGTGGACAAATGAACAGTGAAAGTGTTCCAGTTTTCTTGCATTTGTTCGGGTACCAATTCTTTTTATCTCTCTTTACTTTGCTGACGGTCATTATGTAAACTTTCAAGTGAATCAAAATGTGCCCCAAGATATCGAACAAGTGTTTGCAAAGTGCAAATATAAAACGTCACGTTTTTATTTGTGTCTTACATTATACAAATTCTATTATCTTTCTCTCATTCTTTTTCTAACTCCGTAGCATATGATGCGTTTTAAATTGAAGTTGTCAGACCGAAATGCAGTTTCTGATTAAACAGAAAAATCAAAAGCTTCGCGCCGATAGACGCGAAGCTCGCGCCTCGAGGGTGTCTGCGAAAAGAAAAAAACAAAAGACATGCAAATGATTTCGCGAAGCCAATAATTGTTGACACAAAGAGCTCTCTCTGTCGCGCGACTTTCTTTCATGGCAGCCGAAAGAACGCCCGGATTTCAAAGGCGGCGCGCTGCAAAATGTGACGCGAACTCATTACCGCGGCGTTCCTTTGGGCGATAATATTTTTCCTTGCATTGAGTTCGGCTCGACGCATGCGGCCCGCGGTGTGTAAAGCAAATTGTCAAGCCACACCGGAGCTACGAATTTCGACTCATCGACCGAAAAGTTGCCGCGGAATTCATTTACACGACGAAGCGAGCGCGGGGAAGGGTTGCTTTCGCGACTCGACAAAGTCTCGAGCGTTTTTTCTCTCCGCTCACTGAAAGAAATAAAACACCGAAATTCACTTTGTGCTTTTAGCTGTGTTGAGACTGGTTTTTCGTCGCGAAATAACATTTGGAATGTTTTAATAATATAAGTATTAAGCATAGCAAATTTAAAAAGGACTTAATTCAGCTTTGTAATAACTTCGTCTTGATATTTTGCATGGGAAAAAATATTCCATTGAATTCATCGATCACGATGCAATGTCTTATAAAATCACACCGACGGTCTATTTTGCATCAAAAAAAAAAAAAAAAAAAAGACGGCATTTGTTGAAAGCACTTCAAAGAAAAACAATTATCACGGTGATTGGACTTTATCGATGAGTTAATTATTCATCTCATGAGAAATCGATTAGCAGCATTTGTGCATATGAGTAGATGAGACAAAATGGAGATAGGGGACAGAGATAGAGCGTAACACGGAGCCGAATTTCGAGAATAATTTAGTATGTCTTTTGCGCCTCGCGACGTAAACACGCGGCAGAGGCAAATCGCGGGAACACAGCGAGCGGGTACGCCAATGAATCCGATTACTTTTGCCTTTGATTTACGATATTGGCGGCTCTTGAATGGCTCGTTAGCGATATTGTCATTGCTCGAGCACGTTCAATCCAGTCGAGAGATGCGTATGTGCCACTCCTGTACCGTCGCAGGTTGCGTTTACGCGTACCGCAAATGCGACAAGAAGCTTCGTCGACGGGCACACTTTTTTTTTCCAACTTTTTTTTCTGTTTTCATCCTCTGTGAAAGAATATAAAGCGCCGGCGGCGTAAAAAGTGTGCCCGTTAAAAACAAAGATTAACTGACTATTAATTCAATGGACTGGATAATTAGACTCGACGAACATGCCCGATACAATGTTCTCGATCCGGTGTTGTGCATGAAACAAAAATGTCAACATTTTTGTTTTCTTTTGAAAATTATACTCCCACAGATAAGCAAAAATGGTTGTCTTTGTTTTGAGTGCGTTGCACTCGGGACAAATGAGCGAGTTGTCAGAATTAATTAACAGGCATTGCGAAAGATCGAAACATGTGAATTCGCTCCAATTTATAAATCTTAATCGATGCAAACATTCATTAACCTTGTCTGAAATTTATAATAACTCTTCGGTACATTGGAGCGATTGTTGCGTTCTCAGAGTTCTGCTTTTATTCCCATAAGCGTTTTGATATTTACAATACCATTAATTAAATATACGGGCACCGGTTACAATATCAACGTGAGCGCATTCATATCGGCAAATCTTATTAACGTCGCGAGATTATCTGCTAATGTACATTCGAGATTATGACTGCATGAGATCTCTCCCTCTCTCACGCGCAATCTATTATTCTCTATTGCTATCGCATTGCACATAGCGTTGGTGCAAAAATGTCTCGAGCAGTTTGTATATATTTACCTCAGGCCTCTATCGTGCATACTTCATAAATCGAAATTCAATCTGTTGGATTCATTAATTACGTACATCGAAACGTGACACAGGTTCTAATAGCGCTTTGATGGATTACAGAGAACCTCGCCTGCCAAATCTAAACAATTACGGCTGATTTGTGGGCTGGCTTCGGCAAATATACCGGCGCGCCATCAAGACATACATTTTATTGCCAAACCTTGACAGATCGATCCCGCCCAGCGATCTATGAAACAAGTTGCAACTGTCACAGGTCACAATAACAACGACACTTTACTGCGACTTTAAAGGATCTCCGACCTGATTCCGCACCGTTCTTCATTCTTCCACTCTTTCAAATTGCAACGTACAGTATTACAAATTGTCTTGCAGGGAAAGCAATAAGATGTCCGCTCTATGTTACATCGAGGACAGGGAACACCTTTAATTCCAACATTTTGACGTTTCATTTAAAATTAAGTCTGGGCTTAACAAAGATTAAAAAATCGCTTCAGACTGGTCCTTGATAATACAAATTATGAGAGATGAGTTCAATTTTTAAGAAACAAAAGTTTCTGCAAAATTTGTCAGATAGCTATTCTTTATGTATGAATGTGTTCTATCGTCAATAAATATGCACCAAGTGGCAAATAAATATTTCCCACTTTGAACGAGAGATACAGTGACTTTTAATAGGATTAAAACTCAAAATTTGTTGTTCAATTCAGTTTTTCGGTATTGACAGACATCAATTTATAGATTATGTAGTTGTCAAGTTGTTGTTAAGAGACTGATTGGTTGAGAATTTCATAAAATTAATCACTATTTATCTTGCCTCGCGATTGAATGTCCATTGTAAGTTGTTTTTCATTTATAAGGAACACGCATTTGCGAGCTTTTATTCTGAAATGAAAAAATTATTGTTAAAATCTGTTCTGGAATTACTTAACGTTTGAAATGTTTGCTTCTTAACAACACAAAACATTTGAAGTTTGACTGTCAACTTAAAAATTTGCTAGTTGTCATAACCAAACCATGAAATATGTACTTTTGCGACAATCAGAAATTCAGTTATAAAAATTCCTATAATATACTGGTCCAAATAAAAAACGCAACACTTTACATGTATTTTTTATGGGAAGTGTTGCGTTTTTTTATTTGGACCAGTGTAGTTAAGAAAGGCAACATTTTTAGTTAAACTTGAAAAAAACTATAACCATAGCTGAAACGACCGGTAAAATTTGCCTCAATGTGTACTGAATACACTTCGAATTAAAAGATCTTTAACGACTTCTCTTAAAAATTATTCTGCTTCATTTGCAAAGAGTATTCAAATCGCGTGAAAAAGCAAACATTTGTAACAAAAAGTAACGATCGCCGGGTTGTCGCCGTTTATGATAATCATTCTCGTATCGCCAATTGTCCCGCCATTAGGTCCCGGAGCGTCGACGCGAACACCGGCAATTACCCGAGTTCTTCATTTCTTAATTCAAAAATGAAGTCATTACCGAGGGCGCTATCGCGCTGCAAAATGTCTTTCTCATAAACGTTTACGTGAAGAGCGTCGAGTAATTATAAGATAGCCGCGGCTTCTTTCCGAGGGAATTATTCGCGAATTCTTATTCGTGCGCGTCCCACACTTACTCGTTTTGATCCTGCGTGCTTGGAATACGGGAAAGCCGTCGGGCAAAATGCTCCCCGTCGTAATTCTTCGCAAATTTCGTGTCCCAAGGGGGGTGGGAGTAAGAAGCGCTTAATTATCATTTTCCGCGCGCGGAAACGGTGACAGAACTTGGCTACCGAAGCGCCGAACCTGTAAGCCGCCCAGTGATTCGTGCCTCCAACTTACTATTATTATTATTATTATAAGACGATGAGCCATACATTGTTGGTCGCAATTACTCTGTCCTGTCGAGTGTCGTTTCCTGTGCGCGAGCGCGGACATGCCATAAATCACGGGCTCCCGTGTTATTCGAGGTGGGAACGTGCTACTTCGTGCGAAGCACGTATTGAGTTATACAATGCAAATGATAAAGCGCCGTTATATAATCTTGCGAGGCAGCAGGCCCTGGTTGACAGTGCGTTTCGCATTCAACGATACAAAACGCTCTGCGACCGTTCACTCCCTCGAAAATTACGGCTGAGCACTGTAATGCGTGTTATTACGTCCACGCATAACGTCTCTCTGTGATGACACTTGTGCCAGGTGCAAGCGAAAAAAGACCTGCGACGTAAGTACAGGTTTCGCTTCACGACGTTTGAATAAAAATTTAAACACTGGCGGAAGATGAGACGTGATACAATTTTGGCGACAGATGGGATGGGAACATTTTCAGCCAACGTACTTCTTTCTTACTTCTACAAATAACTCGCGTTGATGTAAATTGTTCAGTTTACAAATGCACCGATAAATTTTTGTTTTAATCTTTCATATAACGAAAAGATGTCATTGAAAAAATGATGAAAAAGAATATTGTACTTTTCTCGCTTCATTTCAGTTCGAATGACAGTTTCTTATTTGGTCTCTGGAGATTCGTCTTACTTTTAACATCAGTATAACAATCTCTCCAGTGAATGAAATCTCGTTGGTAAACTGATACATTTCTTTGATTGAAAAAATTCAATTGGATTAATAAAACCCGCGAACTAAAGGATGACAGACAAAAAAAACGCGGGAATTGCACATTTGATCACACAGAACGTGCCGCCATTGCAGAGCCATTGGAGTGCTTGTTTCGCTGTGAAACAGTGCGACTGTTGATCAGTGTCAAAACGTGAGTAAATAACGTGAAAGCGACTCGTTAGACCGCGTTGGCTTTAATTAATGAAAACTATTAAGGGTCTGGGTCGTCCGTTACCAAGTCGAATGTCTTTACTGAAGAAAAGCAACGACGTCGAGCAAGACGCATCGATAACCGTAAACCGCGCGAGCGAGAGATAAGACGAGAGAGGCAAGCGGCGGGATAGGAGGGCAAACGGTCACTTGGTTGGCTGGCTCGCGTCATTAATCGGGAGCGTACATAAATTAAACGGAGGGCCAGCTGATTAAAGAGAGATTAAGAGCGATACGCGCGGTAATTACTTAATTCGAGTGGGGTTGAGTTTTATCTAATGAATTTGCAGATCGTATCCTGCGCGCAGGCTTGCTGCAAAATTTACGCGACGGAGGGTCGGATTAAAAGGAGCGTAGTTCTAATTCGGTCCCACGGGACGCGCTGACGATCGCGGCCCATCGGCTCTCGTAAATTCCCCAAATCCTTTCGTTAGGAAAAGAAGCTGGCAAAAAAGCGCCGTCAGAAGGAATGGCCGGGTATTTGCGTCTTTTAGGCCCTAATAGCCGTATTCCCAGCCACCTCTCGGCCACGTCATCGACCTTGTTCTCATTGCCTAGCTCGCGCATTCCGCTGCCCGACGCCGTATATCTAACTCGAGCACTATAAAGGGCCGGAGCGCATCCCGACGTGCCGACACAAGGCCTCGGTATAATGTTTGCGAGTGTGTGAGAGCACACGAACCGAAGCTCCCGGCCATTTGCGTGCATACACCTGTGGTGTACAAAACGACTAACGCCCGTCCGTCCGTCCGTCCGTTCGTCCGTCCGTCCGTCTGGCAGCGCGGTGCTACCAATCGTGCGGGCGACAGTCCAAAAGTATAACCCGCTCGCTCGAGAAAAGACGCGATGTAATTAAGGCACCCTCGAGCGGTGCATTGTTTGCTTTGCCGCCTATATGTGTCACTGTCACGCAGCCCAATCCGCCTGTCTCCTATACATCGCCTCTTCTTCTGCTCGTTTATACATGTCCCGTGAGTGTGCATAACTATCCTCTGCCTACCATGCGTCCAGTCACGTAAATGCCTTTTTTTCTCCCTACTCCCAACCTCCACATGTCACCCAGTCGGGCACAAAATATCGCGCGCAGTCGCCAGGCCAATCGGCCGCAAGCCCCGAGAGGTCGTTGTGCATCACATTTTTCGCCGGCGCGGCGCTCCTCAGAGCTCGGGCCCGGCCGCGGAAAACCTGTTTTTCTAATTTGACGTTTATTGTCCGATCGAGTTCCCACAGCGCCAATTCCCGCAGCCACTTTTTTTCGCGCCCAGAAGAGCTCTTTTTTCGGCGCCACGTGAGCCGACTCGCAACCAGCTCGAAATCGCGCCGAGAGCCGGTCTGATGAAATATGTATGACGAACGCCTTCGTTGAAAATCCAAGCGACGTGCAACCTTGACACCTCAGGCTGCACGAAAAACGTACGCTCATTTGGCAAAAAAAAAAAAAAAAAAAAAAAAAAAAACAAAAAAAAGAACGCGCACCCCCCCCCGCCCCCCCCCCACCCCCCCCCTGTCGTTTT